>JAVJIF010003367.1:0-245431 GCA_038442645.1 Agave tequilana | reverse complement strand
CTCACGAGGGAGGTGAGGATCCCGTGAGTCAAAAGAAATCTGGAGTAAAAAGCACTGGAGCTAGACTGCCTGCTCACCAGAGGAAGCTCAATCTGCAGTGGACGGCTCCACCACGATCCAAGCCTCGGAATCTGAATATGCAATCCAGGGGTCAAGACAAATAGTAATAATGAACTACTGCCAAGTGGCTAGGGGACATGGATGGGGTCAGAACACAACTATGAAATAAAGGGACGAGTATAATAATCGACATGAAATGGGAAATCAAAGTAATGCTAACTACAAGTAAAAGTGATCGTATACGCTTAATCACTGTCCCATGAGACTAGTACGTCGAAGGAATAATCCAAACAAGGAAACCCTCATACATATACCTCTATCTCATGCCACAGAAAACAAGCGTTAGGATCAGAATTGCAATTCATACGACAGTCAAACAGGGCTAACACAACAAGTGCAACACAAATCCAAAAGGAACTAATAATAGTTAAAACCGGAATCATCACTGGAATCACGGAAATCATAAATGTCAACAACTGGAAACATAACTGGAAAACATACCTGGAACGTCAAGATCCATAACAATAACCATAACAGTATCAATTATTATTAATATTACTCGTCTAACCCATATATCTAGGTATGTGCCTCGGTATCGATCCCAACTCACATACATCCATATATCGAAAGTCGAGGGTCGTTATCGGAAGTAGATAGAGAACTGATATAGCTTCTTATAGTGCTTCACATGTCCACATACACCGGGACCAGTTTAGTGGTCCAACGGTTCCCACCGCCTGGGACCGGCTAACAGGCTCGATAATAGTTCACATACACCGGGGACCAATTTGGTGGTCCAACGGTTCCCACCACCTGGGACCGGCTTGGAGGCTCAATGTCCCCCATATACTTCCATCACTATAAGCAAGGTATCATTCCGGCATCCATCACTTCCACCCATACCCCATATAAGTTGTAGCTTATTAAAGATTATCAGTTTACGGGAATAAATGAACATGACAGTAGTAACCCTACAGACTCAAGAGGTGGCCCCCATGGATTCAAGAGGTGGCCCCCACCGTGTGGTGTGGCACTTTGTTCCATGTGGCACTTTGTTCTGAGGGAGTGGATTCTAGAGGTGGCCCCCACCATTGGACGGTGTGGCACTTAGTTCCATAAACAAGTAGGATTCCCGTAAATAAGATAATCGTAAAGTCAAGTGTATCATGCTCGGTTTAAGGGATAGCATGACTAAGTGGTGATATAACAAATGAAACGTAACAATGAACTAATAATTGGCCGGGTCAACCATGGCATAACAATGGGTCGAGTGAGTACATGTTAGGCGTCATGTGATATACTTGTGTTAAAAGGTAATAGATAACTAACAAGACTATAATAAGGTAAAGCAAGTGGAAGCATAGAGATAACTTAGGGTTCAACGACCTCGAAGGGTCTGCCACGCATGTATACAATAAAGGAGTAAGGATAACACGGGCAAGGCATAAGTCTAAGAATAAAACAAGCGATTACATGGCAATACACAAGCATGATAATATAAAGTGACTGCAGGTGATGAACCTCAAATAATAGGTCATAAGTACCAAGTGCATTCACATGAGCCATGCATAAGATCCATCAAGCGATGAGTCCTAAAGTACCAGTCATGAAGTACAAGAAACCATAATGCATAATACATAAATCAACGACAAGATCTAATTTTAGAAAGAAACCATTTATGACATGCAGACAGAATTAGTCGACTAGGGGGAAGAATTAGTCGACTACAAGTGGTATTAGTCGACTAATAGTCTTGTATAGTCGGCTAAACCTGTGCACCAGAGAGTTGGGATTTTTTTTCCTGGAGTCGACTAGGGTCAAGGGATTAGTCGACTATATATAGGTGTCGTCAAGTCGACTAACATACACGCAAGTCGACTAAGTCTGGGATACAGAGAATTGGAGTTTCTGGTTCAGGGAACATTAGTCGACTAAGGCAAAATGGTTAGTCGACTAGGGGTTCAAGTCGACTGGTATTTAGGCTCAGTCGACTAGGCCGATAGTTGGTTTCTGGTCCAAGGAAGGTTAGTCGACTAGGTGAATTCAGGAGTCGACTAATAGGATTTCCAGAGAGTTGATCAGTCGACTAATATTTGGGGTAAGTCGACTAATACTGTGTTTTCCAGAAAAACTAGGTTTCAGCTAAGTGTTCTAGTCGACTAGGTCTTAGGGTAAGTCGACTAATAGTGGGGAAAAACAGTGCGCAGGACAGAAATCCTGGAAGTGTGTTTGATGTCTAAATACATAATTTTGGGTGACCTTTGTGTACGAGAAGTGTAGTTACAAGTGCTCAAAGACTAACACAAGTCTTGGTGAGCAATATGCTTACATGAGAAGGTTAGATTTGAGTATGATGACCTAAAAATAGGATTTTTAGTGTGCAAGTGTACAAGAATCTCTACCCTAATCATATAGAGTGTTAACTAGGTCTTGGTGAGTGAGGTACTCACTTGGATGGGTTGGGTTTGGAGCTTGATCCAAGAAGAAGATGGTGGCTTCAACCCATGAGTGGTTGTTGAAGCTTGAGGTGGAGGAGGTTGAACTTGGAGTTGCCTTGGAGGTTGGAGGTGATGCCCTTGATGCCCTAGATGAACTCTTGTGGTTGGAGAGGAGGAATGGAGGAGAAGAGATTAGGGTTTCTTGGTGCTAGGGTTGTGGAGGAGATGAGGGAATTTTGGAGGAGCTCTCTTGTTGAAGGGGAAGAGAAAAAGGGTGATTTGCAAATGGAAAGGATTATATAGGTTGGGGATTTTGCAAAGGAGATGCAAATAGGATAGATGCAAGGGGCTTTCTTGCAAAAGGGAGGTGAGGTGTCCCTAGAGTGGCCACTTGGCCGGCCATGGGAAGGAGAGAGAGTGAGTGGGGTTAGGTGAGAGGGTGAGTGGGAAATGAGGTGGCATGACAAGGTGGAAATTGGAATATGCGATAATTGGAAAAATGCCCGAAATTCAGGTATCTCGGAATGATCTGGAAATTTTACCAAAAATCAAGAATAACATATAAAGACCAATAGTGAAATCCGTTCGAAGAAATACTGTATAGTTTTGAAACTAAAAATCCTGGAATCAGCTACCTACCGACTCCGTTTGAATTTCCATAAAATCATAAATTCTCAGAAAAAGAACATAAGTAGGAATTGCAATTCTAAAAGATAAAGTCTAAAGGACCATCATGAAATTCCAAACAATTTGAGAATTAAAAATCCAAGAATCGGTCAGCGGCACTGGCCGACACCGGTTTTGAAGATATTCAAATTAATCCGAGAAAAATCCAGAAATCACAGAAAATCTAATATATTGAAAAATAACATTTAAAACTGAAATCGGTCAATTCTACAGGTCAGAAATACCAAATCGAAGAATACACTATGATCGGGTCCTCGGCTCAGACTAGGGCTGACTCCGAGTCCACGAATCCAAATCCAACATAATAATCGTGTAAAGAATTCATGATACAGAATAAAATACAGAAAACAAATCGAAAAATACGATCGAAAATCTGAATACGCAACTAAGTATGTATTCCAGGAACGGGGTATTACAAAGTCCAAACTTCTTTACGAGTTCCTTTGCGTACTTGGCTTGACTTATGAACGTCCCGTTTTGCAATTGCTTGATTTGGAGTCCAAGGAAGAATTGAGCTCACCCATTGAAGACATTTCAAATTCAAGTTGCATGACCTTTTCAAAATCCTTGCATAAAAGCTCATTAGTAGAACCAAAATTATATCATCTACATAAATTTGCACAATTAATATATCATTATCAACATGCTTAGTAAATAGAGTTGTGTCTACTTTGCCTTTAACAAAATCATTTGAAATTAGAAAACTAGAAAGCCTTTCATACCAAGCTCTAGGAGCTTGTTTCAATCCATATAAAACTTTATCAAGTTTAAAAACAAAATCGGGATGAACATGATCACAAAACCGGGAGGTTGAGAAACATAAACTTCTTCATTATAAAACCATTCAAAATACACTTTTCACATCCATTTGAAAAAGTTTAAAATTTTTGAAAGATGCAAAAGCTATGTCATCCGTATGGCTTCAAGCCGTGCTACGGGTGCAAAGGTCTCCTCAAAGTCAATTCCTTCAACTTGAGTGTAACCTTGGGCCACTAACCTAGCTTTATTCCTAATGACATTTCCGGACTCATCCATCTTGTTTCTAAAGATCCACTTAGTACCAATTATTGGTCTATCGTGGGGCTTAGGAACAAGATGCCAAACTTGGTTGCGCTCAAATTGATTGAGTTCCTCTTGCATGGCAAGCAACCAATATGGGTCCGTCTCGGCTTCGAGAATGCCTTTGGGTTCAAAATGAGAAATGAAAGCAAAGTTACCACATAGGTCATGGAGTTTGGAGCGTGTTGTGACTCCTTTAGATGCGTCACCTAAGATGAGCTCCTTAGGATGATTTGAAGCGTATCTCCAAGCTTTAGGAAGCGGTTAAGAGCTTTCCTCTTTATCCTCTTGAACATCACCATTGATTCTTGCTTTCTTCTTGAGCGGGTGAGTCCTTCAAGGATAGTCTCTCCATGACTTCACCTAATGGTTCAATCTCTATAACATTCTCAACAACCACATTAGATTCTTCAAACTTAACATGCATGGTTTCTTCAATAGTAAGTGAAGATCTATTAAAAACTCTATATGCTTTGCTAGTAGAAGAATATCCAACAAAGATAGCTTCATAAGCCTTAGCATCAAATTTACCCAAATTCTCTTTAGTATTTAAAACAAAAACACTTGCATCCAAAAACTTTAAAATATGCAACATTAGGTTTTCTAGAATGATACATTTCAAAGATGTTTTGGAAGAATTTTTACACATATAAATACGATTTGAAATATAGCATGCGGTGTTTACGGCCTCGACCCATAAATATTGAGGGAGGTCATATTCACTTATCATTGTCCTAGCCATCTCTTGAAGTGTTCTATTTTTCCTTTCTACAACTCCATTTTGTTGTGGAGTCCTAGGACAAGACATTTCATGCTTGATTCCCTTTTCATCACATAAGTCATGAAGAGTTGGTTAACAAACTCACCACCTCTATCACTCCTTATTCTCAAAATCGAAAAACCTTTTTCTTTTTCAACCCTTTTTCGAAAGATTTTGAAATATGAAAATGTTTGATCTTTACTTTGCAAGAAGAAAACCCAAGTGAAACGGGAAAAAATCATCAACTAAAACAAATGCAAATCTACTACCATTTAAACTTTTAGTTTGTGTTGGTCCAAAAAGATCCATATGAATTAGTTCTAAGGGCCTAGTAGTCATGATATCCTTAATTGGTTTGAAGGAAGACTTGTTTGTTTCCCAAGTTGGCACGCACCACAAATGCGGTCTTTCTCAAACTTCAAGTAAGGTATACCCTTTACTAAATCCTTAGAATTAATTCTAGCAAGATGGTCAAAAGATGCATGTCCTAATCTTCTATGCCAAAGCCAAGAATTTTATCAAAAGCATTCAAGCATTTAATAGAACAATCTAAATTAAGCATGTCAATGATATAAACATTATTATCACGAAAACCGGTAAGAATACAAACATCGGATTTAACATCAAAAATCTTGCAAGAAGAATCATCAAAAATAACTTTAAGTCCACGGACACAAAGTTGACTAATGCTAAGCAAATTATGTTTCAAACAATCTACTAAAACAACATTCTCAATAATAGGAGATGCACCAATTTGAATGTTACCTATACCGTGATAGTTCCTTTGAGTCATCCCCGAAGGTGACGGAGCCACCTTCCATGTACCTTGATAGGGTTGTAAAGTTGTTGATATCCCACGTCATATATCTTGAACAACCACTATCAAGGTACCACCGCTCCCTACGTCTTGGAGCCTTGGTGTGTACCTACATCAAATAATTTAGGACTTGATTTTGGTACCCACATTTTCTTGGGTCCTAGGGGGTTAGTTTCATTACCCAAACAAGATTATTTGATCTATTAACTTGGTCATAGAAAAATTTAGCTAAATGTCCATTTTTACCACAATATGTGCATCTATATACTCTACCATATTTGAAAGCATAATGAGTGTGTGATTTGTGAGCATGAGAGTTGTGAGCATGAAAAGATTTAGCATGTTAGTGTGAGCATGAGTAGACTTAACATGTGAGGTGTGCTTTTTAGAAATCATGTTCTCAAGTTTCTTTGTATTAAAAGCACAATCATTTAAAACTTTTTCAAAATCATTTATTTTAGATTAAAAGAAGAAATTTCTTTTTCATCAACAATAGGAGATTTTCCCTTACAAGAAACCTTGTAGGCATTAAACTCATTTTGAAGAGAATAAGATTAGAAGAAATATCATCTTTTTCTTTAGAAACCATAGCAAGTTGATTTTTAAGAAAAGCAACTTCTTTTTGTAATTTAAAACATTCAATTTTTTTATTGTCATCAGAAAGTTCAACAAAGGCATGTACAAGAACTTCCTTAGTTCATCATCTTCATCATCATGAGATTGAGGGGTTACCTTAGGAGTGTTTGCCATGAAACACATGTTCGCCGTATCCACCTCTTCTTCGGACTCGCTCTCCGAATCCCACGTTGCCTTTTATGCTTTCTTTTCCTCCGGCTTCTTTGGCTTGAAGGAGGAAGTTATCTTCTTCTTAAACTCCGGCAATCCGCCATGATATGTCCGGGTTTGCGGCAATTGTAGCAAATGATCCTCTCTCCTCTTTGCCTTCAAATTTCTTCCGGAAGTTGAGCTTGTTCTTCCGGTACAACCTCTTGACATTCCGCACAAGTAGAGTTAGCTCCTCATCATCTTCTTCGTCTTCTTCATCGTCATCATTGGTGGATGAAGTCTTGAAGGCTATGGATTTCTTCTTTGAAGTAGTGGCCTCTTCTCTTGCCTTCTTCTCCATCTCATGGGTCTTTAGGTTCCCAATGAGACTAATGAGGTCCATCTCGTCCTTGTCGTTCATTCTTTTAAGGTGGTGGCCTTTATCTCCCATGAAGACGGAAGAGCCCGAATCACTTTCCGCACCTTTTGATCGTTGGAGATGTCATCACCTAAGGAAAAAGACCATTAGTGATTTTAGTAAACCTTGTAATCATACTATCAATAGACTCATCATCAATCATTTTAAATGACTCATATTGGGACCTCAAGAGATCTATCTTAGCTCTCTTGACTTGTGAAGTCCCTTCGTGTGTGACCAATAAGTGTTGCCAAATCTTATAGGCGGATTGGCAATGAATTACCCGTGTAAGGTCATCCTCATTCAAGGCGGTTAATAGGGAGTTTTGGGCCTTAGAGTTAGCCTCATATTCTCTAAAGTTGAAGTCGGTCCAAGTGCTCTCATCACCATCGGGTGCTACATAGGGTTTGGTCAAGGACTTGGCCACTAAGCTACCCAAAGATTGCAAAAATATAGTCATCCTAACCTTCCAAATAGGGAAATTAAGTCCATCAAATTTAGGAGGGGTTTTAATGTTATCGGCCATGTTTACTAGTGTATGAATGTATGAATGAAAATGTTGATTAGCAAATTTTAAGGATCTCTCTATGGATGTTAAGCCAAAACCTAGAGTCCAAGCTCTGATACCAATTGAAAATTACCTAGAGGGGGGGTGAATAGGTGATAATGCTAATCAATGGACAAATTTAAAAATTAAGATGTAACAATCACCACACAAGATTCACAAGATGAATGAAAGCAAGTAAATATAGCAATAATGATGATAAGCAAGTAATGAGTGCAAGAATGTAAACCAATCGCAAACACAAGGATATGTTATCGAGGTTCGAGCACCCAGCTCTACTCCCCGCCTTCCCCAGAAGGATTCTAGCTACTTCCACTATCACAAAGAAATCACAATTACACCGGAGTACCCAACTCCACAATCTCGATTACAAGCAATTTCTGAGTAGTCAAAAGACCACAAACTCTCTCTTTCAAATGTCTCTTCCCTTACAAAAGGTCCTTAGAGAACAATGAGTAGGAATGAAGCTCTTGTTGTAAGTGAAGAAAGAAAATTAAATCAGAGAGTATTTCAAAAACCACTTCAGAAAATGAGAGAGAATTTCAGCACAAAAATCAAGAAACAAATCTCTTTTGAAAGCCTTAAACTTTTGAATTTTTCTTGCAAAAATTGTTGTTAACAAACTCTCCCCAAACACCCCTATTTATAGGAGAGGGCTAGGGTTAAGGGATAAAACATAATTAGGATTAATCAGAGAGTATTAGGTTTGAAATATATCCCTTAAACCAATTTTAAACACAAGAAGACAAATAAAACAGCTCATTAAAACTGCCCGTTACTGTTCAACGGATAGTTCGGTCGACTGGCCGGTCGACCGCACGTTCAAAATTATGACCGTTGTAGGCCAGCGGTCGACCACCCGGTCGACCCAATCTATCCGAGAGCAGACTGAGTTATAGTCGGTCGACCGTGCGGTCGACCGCAAAAACGTGCACACTGATACATGTACACCCAGAACTACAGTCGACTGGGCCGGTCGACCGGCCAAACCTGTCGTAGGTCCGGTCGACTGTCCGGTCGACTGGTTCAGGTCAAAAACCAGGTTTTGGATAGAAAATCAAAAGGATTTTGATTTTGACAAAAATACTTTTGAACAGGGATTAGCATAAAACATAAATATAATATCTGTAGGCAAAATCTTGTATGCAAAATATTTTTGTATAAATTATAAGAAATTATTTTGGATTAGTATGTGCGTAAAAACGTGTGTGATAGAGCTTCAAACCTATCCACTTATTCTTTAACAAACTATAAAACTAAAAATAAATATTAAAGACTTCTTGAGCAATCTTCAAGTCTTTGAGCCATGCTTTCCTTGCTAGAGCCTTCTTCTTCTATGATCCTTCCTTGATGTGCAATATGCCTTCATAGCTTTATGAACCTAGAAGTTGTTGCAATAGCAAGCAATGCCTTCCAAACATGGTACTTATCCTGAAACTTATCTTAAGCAAATTTATTAGTACCAAATAGCTCTTATTTGGTTTGTCATCATCAAAACATAAAACAATTAGAGAGTGTAACCTCTTGGGCCAACAGTTTATTCTATAATAAGTATGAGAATATGATAATGAATGTGTAATATTAGCGATTGATCACTGCTCGTGAGCATCTCTCAGCTTTTGTTAGGTATATCTCTTCGTATATTGTACTTTTGTATTTCTGGTGATGTAATATTCCTGTAATATTGTATCACTCTCTGTGATAACCATGTACTTGTACTTTTCTATTGGAATGTATATTATTACTGTACTTTCGCACTCTGATTCTTGCATATAATGATGTTTAGTGTATATACGTGAGGGTATTTCTGACCTGCGTATATAAGTCACAGTGACGTTTCTGTACCCGCGGGATCGGGACGCAACACACAACCTAACCTTAATTTAAATCTAATAGATGTTCGTCCTAGAGACATCCAGACTCACTAGGAGATTGATCTAAGGAAAAAGTTATTAGAATTTGACTCTTGCAAAATCGTTGTCAAAGATGGGAAATTGAGAGGCGAAACCTCAAAGGCTGGCGGTTTAGCTTAATTAGACCTGTCGCTTTTAGCACGAATACCTCCCACCAAGCTTGCCCCGATCTGACCGATGAACTTGTTGTCAGATTCTGCAATATCTCATGAACAATCTAACCAGTTAGGAGCCATTTAGGTCTAAGTCTACCTTAGATTAGGCTTGGTTATTTTTTTTCTTTTTTTTGGATGATATTGTCTTTATTGATTTGCATGCCTGTGTGGTCGAGCGACCCAGTTACATCTAGATTAACAAGAAATAGTTCACCACCCAAATCGATCAAGTCATGGCACAACCAACATCCCTACAGGATAGGTTCTATCATATGAGGACATCACTTCCATCTTGCATTCGGCTTCCCGTAGTCGTTGGTGACAAACTTTGAGCTTAAGCCATAATTCAATAATACTCTTCCGAAGTATCATGGTTTAGAGTCCGAGGATGCATACTTCTTCATAAGAGATTTGAAAAGGTATATCTTATGATGAAGATACCACAGTTAGGAACAATGCCGTTAGATTACGTTTCGTCCCTTTGCTCTTAAAGACCTAGCCAAGAAATGCTTTATAGTCTAGTGGTCAATTCAATCACAACGTGGAATGATTTCATCAAGGCCTTCTTGAAGAAGTTCTACCCTATCCATAAAACCGCTCACATTTACAAGAATATAATGCAGTTCAAGCAAGAAGCAAATGAACCATTTTGAAAATACTTTAAACGTTTCAAAGATCTCCTTGCCCTATGTCCTCATCATGACGTAGAGAAGTAGCAGCAATGCCAAATTCTCTATGATGGTTTATATTTTCAAAATATGACTCTCTTGGAAACTATGGGCCAAAGGAGATTTTTGAAAAAAGATGAAGATGAAGGGTGGGAATTATATGAAGATTTAGCAGAGAAGACCATCCAGTGGGAATCAACTCCCGATAAGTCTAGGAATAGTAACCCCATCTCTTCAAAAGGAAATTCCATTACATAGAAACGTCCATCATTACTGAGGTTAAGCTTGCTAGCGTAATGAGAAGATTGAAAGCTCTAGAAACTAAGGAGTAAGTTCCAATAAACCAAGTCATCCTAACTCTGAGTTGTACTTACTGCCAAGCCTTGAACCATGTGTTCAAAGAGTGTCTAATTTTCTTTGCTCATTAAATGTTATCCGTACACATGAATGTAGCATTCACTAGACACAACAACAATCCTATACGCAAACATACAATCCAACTGGAGAAATCACCCAAATTTTAAATGGCTTCAAAACACAAATGAACAACTTAGGCCAACTTTTCCAACAATTTCAAACCATCCCATTATCAACAAAATTTTCCCAACCAAGTTCCATGATTTGTCACATACATTGCATTTATATTGTCACTTTACCACACTTAAATTATATTAATAAGTTGTCTTTTTCTTTGCTAAATGTAGGCCCAAGTGCTTAAAGAAAGAAAAGAGAAACAAGCCCAAAAGCCCACTAAATTCTGAATTAATTCAGAATAAATTCGAAATGAAGAAATCAGGGCTAAATCTAGGCATATCAAGAGGTTGAAAAAATCCTCCCTGAATCGAGCGGTTGAAGCCACAGAATCAAGGCTGTTTCGTCAACAGTTTGGAGTAGAAACCAGAAAACTAGCAGCAGATACGAGCTAAACAGAAAACTAGGAAGTCCCCCTTTTGGTGTGGCCACCTGGCCATACCAGGGCCGCGGAAACGCGGCCAACGCCGCATTTTCACGGCCTACCTAATTCAATTGGGGGAGCGTTTGCTCCCCCAATCTTCCCGGGATCCTATCCTTTAGGTTTTTGCCTATAAAAACTGGTTTCAGCAGAGAAAAATGCAGCGAAAACTAGGACTAAGTTTTGTATTTATTTTCTTAGGATTTAGGCTCTTTGTTAGCTAGAACGAAAGTTGTAATCTTGCTTTTTAATTTGTAGTCCAGTATCAAAATTTGTGAGAGAGAGGACTGAGAGCTTGTACTTAAAGATTAAAGTGACAGCAATACAAAAGTCGAGCCAAGTTTTCTTCCACTTGCAGTACGGTATGGTTTATATAATGTTTATATTGTCTTCATTGTTTTCTATGGATCACTAAACGTTTTTCTGGGTTAGCTATCATAACACTCTCTTGTTCTTCTTCTTTTCTGTTTTTAAAAGAAAAAGACCCGATGACTCATATGCATGCCTCACTTAAAAGTCTTTCTTTTTGAAAGTGTTCTTGAAGGCACATGAGGATGGGTATGGATGGTTGAATTCATAACTCTTTCACGAACATGTCTTGAATCGTTTTTAATTCATTCTTGCTTCTTCGCGCTTGATGTTTTAATATTCGATTCTAACGATTTCTTGAAGAAAAAGACTCAACTTTTCTAACTGTCTTATGTGCTTTACTTAAAGCTTTCTAAAAATCAACTTTAAGTTTTGCAAATGATCACTTGAGGGACTTAACATTTTAAGAGAAGAATGAACAATTGAGTAGTTAGATAGTGAGTCCAGACTTTCTTTATTATTACAAACAACAAAACAATTTCTAAGCTTTCTAAATCATCTTCTCCAAAACCTTTTCTAAAAGTTGCAAGTTTTTCTTTCATTCATCTCTTTCTTTCCATTCTCTTTTTCATAAAAAACGAACACAACTCCTTGTTTCTAAACGATTCACCGAAAAGCTTCCATCGCATCCCTCCTTGTGGACACGACCCGTTAGCCCAAGCTACACGGTATATTCTTAACTCATTGATTGTTCTTTCTTTTAGCAATCAAATTTTTGCGCCATCGCCGGAGAGGGAACGGTGTAGTTGTTTTTAACAAGCTTTGTGTGTTATTTCAGGGACTTGAAAATCAAGATCTATCATTCAAGCTTTGCAAGAGGAGACTTGCAAATTCTGTGCCCCTACTCTCGAAAGTAGGAAACAGAATTTCAAGAAATTGCTTTGCAAAATCTGAAAAAATCATTGGACTACTAAAAACTCTTTTTTGCAGGACATATTACTCGCAAAAATTTTAGTTTTTATATGTCATATTTTCTATTTCTGCTATCCAACATCCCTGTTTTAAGTCAACAGTAAAACACTTGTTGAAAAGTTAAAAAATTGATTAGACGTTTGCATTTTAGGCACGAGTCTTTTCAATTCATTTACTTTACTGTTGAAGAGTGCTGGAGCAAGGTACGTACGCATTGCATTCAGAATAGGACTCATTTCTTGGTTGATTTATATCGCTTTGAGTGAATCTTATTTATCTTGTACACTTGCACAAATTGATTTTAAGGGCAACACTCAATAACAAGATAAGGTGGGGATTTAATCACCCTTCCTTAGCCCAAAAATCAGACTCCAAGCACTCACAAACCTAAACCTAAATAAAACCTGATAGACATTGGCCTTAGGGACATCTCGAACTCACTAGGAGATTATCCTAAAGAGGGAAGGTGTTGGAAATTGACTCCTGCCAAATCAGTGTCTAGGAAGGGGATTGAGGGCTAAAAGCCTGAAGATTGGTGGTTACTTAATTAAGGAACGTCTTTGACGAAAAACCTCCCACCAATCTTGCCCTGACCTGGCTGATTAGCTTGTGGTCAAAGTCTACATTCTACCTCTTGTGGAGAATCAACCAGTTAGGAGTTGTTTAGGTCAAGGTTATCTAGACTAGGCTTGGTTGATTTCTATTGTTGACTGTTTTGAACTTGTTTGTGTTTGTGATTGTTTGTGTATGCAAGTGTGGTCGAGAGACCCTAATTCATCTAGGTTGACTAGAAACACATCACCACCCAGTTTGAACCAAGACCAGATCCGGTAATGGCTCAATTAACATCACTGCAGGATAGGTTCTACCCCATTAGGATCTCACTTCCATCTTGCATTTCACTTCCATCGGTTGGTGAATACAATTTCGAGCTCAAGCCTCAATTCATCAACACACCCCCAAGTTTCATGGCCTAGAGTCCGAAGATGCCTACTTCTTCATAAGAGAATTTGAGGAAGTATGTCTAATGATGAAAATCCCACACCTTGTAGATGATGCTATTAGGTTGAGATTTATCCCTTTCGCACTTAAGGACCTAGCAAAGAAGTGGCTCTACAGCTTAGCAGCCAGTTCCATCACATCCTGGGATGGTTTCATCAAGGTTTTCTTAAAGAAATTCTATCCTATCCATAAAATCGCTCTCATTAGGAAGACGATCATGCAATTCAAGTAAGAACCTAGTGAACCGTTCTGGAGGTACTTTGAATGCTTTAAAGACCTCCTTGTCCAATGTCCACACCATGGAATAGAGAAATGGCGACAATGTCAAATTCTCTATGACGGTTTAGACTATTCCACCAAAACCCTCATAGAACGTATGTGCCAAGAGGGTTTCTTGCAGAAAGATGAAGATGAAGGATGGGATTTGTATGAAAATTTAGCTGAGAAGACCATCCAATGGGAATCTGCTAGTGAGACCTCTAGGAATCCTAACTCCATCTCTTCAAAAGGAGGACTCCATTCCATCGAATCGTCCATCGCTAATGAGGCTAAGTTAGCTAACCTGGCTAGAAGACTGGAAGCTCTAGAAACGAAAGAACCAAGTCCAGTCAATCAAGTCAGCCTGAACCAATTTCTAACACCGGGCTGCACTTATTGTCAAGCCATGAATCATGTGTTCGAGGTGCCTAGTGTTTCGGGCTCAGCAATCCTACCATGAACTGATGAATGCGGCATTTTCAAGGCCACACAATAACCCTTACGCTCCAACGTACAATCCCGGCTGGAGAAATCATCATAATTTCTCATGGAGCCAGAATAACTCTGACCATTCACGATCAAATCATGCTAGCCACTTCCATCATGGTAATAATTCTTCCAATCATCAACCCAACTTCTCCAATTTCCATAATAATTCTCCCAACCATCCACCAAACTTTCCGAATTATCAACAGAACTTTCCAAACCAAGCTCCACAATCCTCCTTCCAGAATCCTCAATTAGAAAGGAGAATGACTGCCTTTGAAAGAAACATGGAGAGATATATGAAAAATCAAGATTCTCTCATGCAAACTATCCAGAGGTTAGTGGTTCAAATGAGTCAACTAGCCAACCCACAGAATGAGAGACAAAAGGGTACCTTGCCTAGTCAGCCAGTCACCAATCCGAGGAATTCCCAACAAGCTCATTTGGCTGAGGATCCTTCATTCAATCAATGTAATGTTGTTCATACATTGAGGTCAGGAAAGAGAATTGATAACCAAGTGTCAACACCAACCAATCCCATTCAGCACAACCACAATCAAGCTTCCACCTCTTCTAATCCAATTCCTTCCAATTCTGACAAATCTGAAAAAGACAAGTCAACCAGCTAGGTGCACCAGCCTATAGTGCCATTTCCTAATAGGCTGAAAAACAACAAGCAAAATCCTCACATGGATAAGATAATTGAGATGTTTAACCAAGTGAAGATAAATGTGCCACTTCTTGATGCCATCCAACAAGTTCCTTCCTATGCCAAGTTTCTTAAGAACATGTGCACCAAGAAGAGAAAGACTAATGTTCCAAAGAAGGTCTTCTTAGCCACTAATATTAGTGAGCTATTATTGGGTCCTATCCCTGTCAAGTACAAGGATCCAGGTAGTCCCACCATTGCCTGCACAATAGGATAAGCCGAGATTAGTCGTGCACTTCTTGACTTGGGGGCAAGTATCAACTTGCTTCCATTCTCTGTTTATCAACAACTCGGGTTGGCGATCTTAGTCCAACTCGAGTCACCATCCAACTGGCTGACCGTTCTATTAAAGTTCCAAAAGTAGAGATTAATGATGTCCTGATCCGGGTAGGAGAGTTTCATTTACCCTGTCGATTTCATAGTTCTGGAGACACAACCTGTGTCCAACTCCAATCGTAGGGCTCAAACTCCTGTTATCCTAGGTCGACCATTCCTTACTACTGCAATGCCATCATCAATTGTAGGAATGGGTCTATGAGGTTAACCTTTGGGGACATGACTAAAGAAGTCAATGTCTTCAATCTAGGAAACAACCCCGCGATATCGAGGACCAAACATTTGAAGTCAACCTGATTGAGAACTTGACAAGTGAACATGGGGAAGAAATGGAATTAGAAACAGAGTGTGAATTCGGGTTAGAGTCTGACGAATTTAATCTCAATCAGGTTATAGATTCTGCTGTGAATTGGGCCTCAAACCCTATTTCACCAACATTGGAGCAAATAGATTTGACTAGTCCTACCAGTGAGCCTTTCTCTTCCTTAGAATTGAAAACCTTACCTGCGTATCTCAAGTACGCCTATCTAGGCGAACAAGAGACCTTTCCGGTCATCATTGCCTCCCATTTAAATGACGGGGAAGAAGAAGATCTGAAAGCTATTCTAAGAAAACATAGGGAAGCCATTCGGTGGACTATGACTGATATCAAGGGATTAAGTCCAACCATCGTTCAACATCGCATTCATCTCAATGAAGATGCCATACCCAAGAGAGACCCGCAGCGTAGGTTAAACCCTATAATGCAAGAGGCTGTTCATGCTGAAATCATAAAACTCTTAGACAATGGGATAATTTATCCCATTTCTGATAGCCAATGGGTCAGTCCTGTCCACGCGGTTCCAAAAAAATCCGGTTTCACCGTAATGAAAAATGAGAATAAAGAGTTGGTTCAAACTCGACTTCCCACGAAGATCCGAGTTTGCATCGACTATAGGAAACTAAATGCTGCAACTCGTAAGGACCATTTTCCACTTCCCTTCATTGATCAAATGCTTAAACGTTTGGCTGGTCACGAGTATTACTGTTTCTTGGATGGTTACTCGGGCTATAACCAGATCCCTATCGCTCTTGAGGACCAAGAAAAGACTACATTTATATGTCCATTTGGGACATTTGCTTATCGTCGAATGCCCTTCGGCTTATCCAATGCCCCAGCAATGTTTTAACGTTGCATGTTGAGTCTTTTCTCTGATATGGTAGAATGATTCTTAGAGATCTTTATGGATGATTTCTCTATCTACGGAGATTCATTCACTCAATGTCTCCACTATCTAGAACTCGTCCTCCAACGTTGTGCTGAGAAAAATCTGACACTGAACTGGGAGAAATGCCACTTCATGGTAAAACATGGAATTGTCTTGGGTCATGAGATCTCCAAGAAAGGAATTAAAGTGGATAGAGCCAAAATTGAGGTTATTGCTAAGCTTCCCATGCCGAAATGCGTTAAGGACATTAGATCCTTCCTAGGACATGCTGGTTTCTACCGAAGATTTATCAAGGATTTTAGCAAAATTGCTATGCCCTTGACTAATCTGTTAGCTAAGGATGTGTCCTTCACTTTCGATGCTGAATGCATAAATTCTTGGGAGAAGCTTAAAAGAGAGCTTATTTCTGCACCAATTATATCTGCACCGGATTGGTCTAAGCCGTTTGAAATCATGTGCGACGCTTCAGCTTCTGCCATAGGCACTGTCCTAGGACAACGCATTGATAACAAGCAGCATGTGATCTACTACTCTAGTAGGACTCTCAATGATGCTCAACTGAACTACACTACGACTGAGAAGGAATTCTTGGCAGTAGTGTTTGTCTTAGAGAAATTTTGTCCCTACCTACTAGGGTCCAAAACCACCATTTTCACCGATCATTCTGCGCTTAGGTACCTCATGATGAAGAAGGATGCCAAGGCCCGATTCATTCGTTGGATTCCTCCTTCTTCAAGAATTCGATCTTGAGATTCGAGATAAGAAAGGCGTAGAAAATGTCGTTGCTGACCACCTCTCACGGATCCCTAATTCTCCATGCAACGAATTACCCATAAATGAGGATTTTCCTGATGAACATCTCTTAGCTTTCTCTAGGGAACCTTGGTTTGCTGATATAGTGAATTACTTAGTCACAAACCAAACTCTGTCTCATTGGTCCAAAATGATGTTTACCAGTTCTTATCCCAAATCCAGTATTTCTTTTGGGAGGAACCGTATCTTTTCAAGTACTGTTCTGACCAAATTATTAGGAGATGCATTCTCGATGAGGAGGTTAAGAGTGTTCTATCTTTCTGTCACGAACTTGCATGCGGTGGACACTTTGGTCCCCGCAAAACTGCTGAAAAAGTGCTACAAAGTGGGTTTTATTGGCCCATTTTGTTCAAGGATGCTTATGAATTTTGCAAGACGTGCCCTAGATGCCAAATGGTAGGAAGGATTTCACACCGAAATATGATGCCCCTCAACCCAATTCTAGAAATAGAACTCATTGATGTTTGGGGCATCGACTTTATGGGTCCATTTCCTAATTCATTTGGGAACCAATACATATTGATTGCTGTGGATTACGTGTCCAAGTGGGTAGAAGACATTCCTTGTAAAACTAATGATAACAAAGTTGTCATAAAGTTTTTGAAAGAGAACATTTTTCCCGCTTCGGAACCCCTCGTGCTATCATCAGTGATAATGGAACTCACTTTTGCAATAGATCTTTTGAAGCCCTTATGCGAAAGTATGCCATAACTCACAAGTTGTCCACACCTTATCATCCTCAAACCAGTGGGCAAGTTGAGGTTTCAAATAGACAAGTCAAGCTTATATTGGAGAAAACTGTGAAGCAAAACCGAAAGGATTGGTCCATCAAACTTGTAGATGCTCTATGGGCCTACAAAACCGCCTTCAAGACGAGTCTAGGAATGTCTCCCTATAGGTTAGTCTATGGCAAACCTTGTCACTTGCCCGTTGAGTTAGAGCACCGAGCCTTATGGGCAATCAAGCAATTGAATTTTGACTTGACTAAGGCCGATGACCTTCAGAAATTACAAATTTCCGAATTGGAGGAGTTGAGAAATGAAGCCTATGAAAATGCTAGGATCACTAAAGAGAGAGTCAAGATTTTCCATGACAAGAACATCGTAAGAAAAACCTTTGTCCCCAGACAAAAAGTCTTACTCTAAAATTCTAGGCTTCATCTTTTTCAGGAAAATTGAAATCGAGATGGACTGGGCCATTCGTTGTAAAAACCGTGTTTCCACACGGTGCAGTTGAGATCAGTGACCCCAAGAATGGAAATGACTTTAAGGTAAATGGTCAACGCCTTAAACCTTTCTTGGAATCGGTGCCGATAGATGAAACGGTAATGGGTCTTTTTGACCCAGTGTATCGGTAACTTTCCTCCTTTTCATTTTATTCCATGCACTTATACATTTCTTTCATACATTGGGGACAATGCATGAGATAAGTGTGGAGGAGGGTTCTAACATGACTGATATAAAAAATAAAAAAAAATGGATATATAAAAAAAAAAAATTTGAAAAGGTAGACAGTATTTTGATATATTTTTTGTAAGAATTTAAGTCAATTTATGGAATAGGAGAATCATAATTAGGATTTCTTACACTTGGTCAAAATAAGATAACTTGTTTGATTTTTAGGGTCAGGAAGAAAATTTGTGAAAGTAATTTAGTCTTGATATTTACCTTGATGACATATGCACACAAAATACACTTACACACTTAGAGTTTAAAAACAGAGACTCTTATGCCTTATAAAAAAATATAAAAAAACAAGTCTAATTATTGATTAGCTAGGTGCTTTGGCCTAAGCAAGCCTTAGTATTTATGCAAAAGATAATTAGATGAGTTTGAAAAAAAAAAAGGTTTATCCTCTGATTAAGCTGGGTATTTATGCCTCATGAAGCATAAGTATTCACGCCTAAAAGGGGTACATCGTATAAACAAAAACCTTGGTTTCGTGGCCTTATCTGCTCGAGTGTTTAAGTCCTTAGTGGTGTTTTCTCACCTGGTGCCCTAAAACTGTCCGGTTTGGGTGTCACCGACTGAATGCTCGTTACATGGGCAGATTAGAAAGCCTAATGAAATTGAGGAATAAATTTCACCAAAAATAAATAAATATAAGGCATAGGAGTTAATGTTGAAGAACCCTTAGTAAACTTTACAGTCACGATGGTGCATACGACTCAGGGTAAATTAATAGCCTAGATGAGAAGTACAATTTGACTCCTTACTTTAATTGATGACATATTTTTGAATGGAGACTGAGTTTAGGAATGAAAAATTTGATATTCCTATAACTTATAGATTACTTAAACTCTCACAAATATACTTCAAATATTTTCTCTCTTCCAAAAAAAAAGAAAAAAAAAAAAAAAGAAAAAAAAGAAGAAAAAAGGGCTTTTCGAAAATACTAACCTTTTTCTCTTTCTTTATGGATTTTGTGGGTGTAATCCGCTGAAAACCCTCACGAGATAAAACTCGTCCTCTAGGGGTAACCTAGAGGTTTAACGGCTTGTTGCACATGCTCAGTGCAATCGAGTGACCTGCGAAAGTGGTCTAATAATTGATTCGAGTTAGTCTGATGTTTTGCTCGAGGGCGAGCAAAAGATAAGTGTGGGAGTGTGCTTTGTCACATACATTGCATTTATATTGTCACTTTACCACACTTAAATTATATTAATAAGTTGTCTTTTACTTTGCTAAATGTAGGCCCAAGTGCTCAAAGAAAGAAAAGAGAAACAAGCCCAAAAGCCCTCCAAATTCTGAATTAATTAAGAATAAATTCGAAATGAAAAAATCAGGGCTAAATCTAGGCATATCAAGAGGTTAAGAAAATCCTCCCTGAATCGAGCGGTTGAAGCCACAGAATCAAGGCTGTTTCGTCAATAGTTTGGAGTAGAAACCAGAAAACCAGCAACAGGTACGAGCTAAACAGAAAACCAGGAAGTCTCCCCTTTTGGTGTGGCCACCTGGCCACACCAGGACTGCGGAAACGCGGCCCACGCCGCATTTCTGCGCCCTTGCTCCCCCAATCTCCTCGGGATCCTATCCTTTAGGTTTTTGCCTATAAAAACTGGTTTCAGCAGAGAAAAATACAGCGAAGACTAGGATTAAGTTTTGTATTTATTTTTTGAGGATTTAGGCTCTTTGTAGCTAGAACGAAAATTGTAATCTTACTTTTTAATTTGTAGTCCAGTATCAAAATTTGTGAGAGAGAGGACTGAGAGCTTGTACTTGAAGATTGAAGTGACAGCAATACAAAAGTTGAGCCAAGTTTTCTTCCACTTACAGTATGGTATGGTTTGCATAATGTTTATGTTGTCTTCATTGTTTTCTATGGATCACTAAATGTTTTCTGGGCTAGCTATCATAACGCTCTCTTGTTCTTCTTCTCTTCTATTTTTAAAAGAAAAGACCCGATGACTCATATGCATGCCTCACTTAAAATCCTTTCTTTTTGAAAGTGTTCTTGAAGGCACATGAGGATGGGTATGGATGGTTGAATTCACAACTCTTTCACGAACATGTCTTGAATCATTTTAATTCATTCTTGCTTCTTCGCGCTTGATGTTTTAATATTCGATTCTAACGATTTCTTGAAGAAAAAGACTCAACTCTTCTAACTGTCTTATGTGCTTTACTTAAAGCTTTCTAAAAATCAACTTTAAGTTTTGCAAATGATCACTTGAGGGACTTAACATTTTAAGAGAAGAATGAACAATTGAGTAGTTAGATAGTGAGCCCAGACTTTCTTTATTATTACAAACAACAAAACAATTTCTAAGCTTTCTAAATCACCTTCTCCAAAACCTTTTCTAAAAGTTGCAATTTTTCTTTCATTCATCTCTTTCTTTCCATTCTCTTTTTCAAAAAAAACGAACACAACTCCTTGTTTCTAAACGATTCACCGAAAAGCTTCCATCGCATCCCTCCTTGTGGACACGACCCGTTAGCCACAAGCTACACGGTATATTCTTAACTCATTGATTGTTCTTTCTTTTAGCAATCATTCCACCACTTCTTTTCAAAATCCACAAATGGAGACAAGACTGACCAATTCGGAGAGAAGGAAGGACAGTTTCATCAAGACCCAAGAATCACTCACCCAAGTCGTAACTGGTCTAGCGATTCAATTAAGTTAGCAAGCAAATCCACCCAAGGGAACTTTACCTAGTCAACCGTTGCCAAACCATAGAAACTTTAGGCTAGCGAACGAGGCTTAAGATCAATAGCCAAATCAATGCAATGTGGTTCATATATTGCGGTTAGGAAAACAAGTTGATAATCAAGTATTGAATCATTCAGCATAATTATACACAAGCATCCATTTCTTCTAGCCCCACTCCATTCAAATTTGATGAGTCTGAAAAAAACGAGTCAGCCGATCAAGTGCACAAGCCTATAGTTTCATTCCCAAATAGGCTTAAGAATAATAAACAAAATGCACACATGGATAAAATACTTGAGATATTTAATCAAGTGAATATTAATGTGCCACTTCTTGATACTATCCAACAAGTCCCATCATATGCAAAATTTCTTAAGGACATGTGCACCAAGAAGAGAAGGACTAATGTATACAAGAAATTCTTCTTCCACTAACATTAGTAAGCTACTGTCGGATTCTATCCCTTTCAAATACAAGGATTCAGGTTCTCCTACCATTGCTTGCACAATAGGACAAATTGAAATTAGTCGTGTACTCCTTGATTTGGGAGCAAGTATCAACTTGCTTCCCTTCTCAGTATACCAGCAACTCTGGTTGGGAGAACTTAGTCTTGCCTGAGTCACCATCCAGTTAGCTGACCACTCAGTTAAAGTTCCTAAGGGAAAAATTACTGATGTCCTTATCCGACCTGGGGAGTTCATCTATCCACGGTAATTTCATTGTTCTTGAGACATAACTAGAGTCTAATCCTAGGCCTCAAACTCCCGTTATTTTAGGGCGTCCGTTCCTTGCTACGACCAATGTAATTATCAATTATAGGAACGGATCCATGAGGTTAAATTTGGAGACATGATGAGAGAAGTCAATATTTTCAACCTAAAAAAGCAACCTCGTGATATAGAGGATTGAATATTTGAAGTTAACCTCATTGAGAACTTGACGAGTGAAATAGAGAAGAATTGGAGCTAGAAACCAAGAGTGGATTCGTATTGGAGTTTATGGATTTCAACCTCGATTAGATTGTCGAGTTTGCTGTAATTGGGCATCGAGCCCTATTTTACCAAATCTGGATCCATCAAACTTGACTCCTCTCCCTATTGAGTCTTCCCCTTCTGTAGAATTGAAAGCTTTGCCTAAGCATCTCAAGTACGTATACTTAAATGAATAAGAGACTCTTCCAGTCATCATAGCATCACATCTGACTGCTGGACATGAAGAAAGCCTCATATCAGTTCTTAGAAAGCATAAGGAAGCCATTGGTTAGACCATGGCCGGTATAAAGAGATTGAGTCCAGCTATAATTCAACATCGCATTCATTTAAATGGAGAAGAGATACCAAAGGAAGACCTGCAATGTAGGTTAAACCCTATAATACAAGAGGTTGTTCATGCTGAAATTTTGAAACTCTTAAATAATGGGATCATTTATTCCATTTTTGATGGCCAATGAGTCAGTCCTGTCGGCATTGTTCCGAAGAAATCCGGTTTCACCGTGGTGGAAAATGAGAACAAAGAGTTAGTCCAAACTCAAAGATTCGGGTTTGCATTGACTATAGGAAGCTAAATGTTATAACTCTTAAGGATCATTTTTCGCTTCTCTTTATTGACCAAATGCTTGAACGTCTAGCTGGTCACGAGTATTACTGTTTCTTAGATGGTTACTCGAGGTATAATCAAATTCGCGTAGCTCCGGAGGATCAAAAGAAGACTACATTCACATGCCCATTTGAGACATTTGCTTATCGCCGATGCTTTTTGGTTTGTGCAATGCCCCAGCAACATTTCGACATTGCATGTTGAGTCTGTTTTTCGACATGGTAGAATGGTTCCTAGAAATTTTCATGGATGATTTCTCTATTTATGAAAATTCATTCAATCAATGTCTTAACCATCTTGAACTTGTCCTCTAACATTGTGTCGAGAAAAATTTGACACTAAATTGGGAGAAATGCCACTTCATGGCACATGAAATTATCTTGGGACATGAAATCTCAAGAAAAGGGATTAAAGTGGATAAAGCGAAGATTGATGTCATAGCTAAGCTTCTCATGCGTGTGAAAGATATTCGATCTTTCTTAAGACATGCCGAATTCTATCGTAGGTTCATTAAAGACTTTAGTAGGATTGCTAAACCCTTAGATAACCTTTTAGTTAAGAATGTGTCTTTCACTTTTGATGAAGGATGTCTTATTGCTTGGAAGAACCTCAAGAAAGAACTCATTTCTGCACTAATTATTTCTGCCATAGATTGGTCAAAACCGTTTAAGATCATGTGCGATGCTTCAGATTTTGTCATAGGCGCTGTCTTAGGACAACGTATTGATAACAAGCAGTATGTAATCTACTACTCAAGTATGACTGTAAATGATGCACAACTGAACTACATAACAACCGAGAAAAAATTCTTAGCTATAGTATTTGCTTTAGAGAATTCCTACCATACCTACTTGGGACAAAAATCACCGTCTTCAGCAATTATTCTGTGCTTAGGTATACTAATGCTTAAGAAGGATGCCAAAGCTCGACTCATTCATTAGATCCTTCTTCTTTAAGAATTTGACCTCAAAATTCAAGACAAAAAGGGCATAGAAAACGTTATCGCCGACCATCTCTCTCGTATCCCCAACGCCCCTCACAATGAATTGCTTATTAATGATGACTCTTCTGATGAACAACTCTTAATTGCCTTTAGGAAATCTTGATTTGCCGACATAGTGAACTACTTTGTAACAAACCAAACTCCATCCCATTAGTCTAAACAAGATGTCTACCAGTTCTTATCTCAAGTCCGGTATTTTTTTTGAGAGAAATAGTATCATTTCAAGTACTGCTCTGATCAATCATTAGGAGATGTATTCCCGATAAGGAAATCAAGAGTGTTCTGTCTTTTTGTCACGAGCTTGCATGTGGTGTACACTTTGGTCCCAGTAAAACTAGCGCAAAAATGCTACAAAGTGGGATCTATTTGCCGATATTGTTAAAAGATGCCTTTGAATTTTGCAAGACATATCCTAAATGTCAAATGGTAGGAAGGATCTCGAAATGAAATATGATGTCCCTCACCCAATTTTAGAAATAGAACTTTTGATGTGTGGGACATTGACTTTATGGGTCCTTTTCCTAACTCATTCGGAAACCAATATATATTAGTTGTTGTGGACTATGTGTCAAAATGGGTAAAGCCATTTCCAAAAAGACAAATGACAACAAGGTTGTTGTTCAGTTCTTGAAAGAGAACATTTTCTCGCGCTTTGGAACCCCTTAAGTAGCGAAAATGACACTCATTTTTGCAATAGAATTTTGAAGCTCTTATATGAAAATATGCCATAACATATAAACTGTCCACAGCTTATCATTCTCAAACTAATGGGTAGGTAGAAGCATCCTGATAGGTAGTAAAAAATGCATATTTCATGTTTTCCTATTTATTCTTTTAATTATGCATTATTACTAAAGTTTTGTTATTTAATGTGTGCAGGCCTTGAGTAATTATTTAAATAGAAAAATAAAGCCTAAATGAAGCCCAGAGCCCAAAAGCCCATGTGCAAAAGTTGTAGTAATTTAGAAGTTTCTTATTATCTAACCTAATCTAAACTTGGATTTTTAAACTCTTTATTTAAAATCTAAGTGAAGAAAAGGAAGAATAAGAAAGAACTCCTAATTGCTAAAAGAAGAGGAAAACGATGGACTTCTACTCAACCCTAGTTACTTGCAGGACAAGACTAAAGATAAAAAGAGAAGAGTACAAAGATAATTCGTTTCAAAAAGATTTGGATTTATGATAAATTGCTTCCCAAGTTATCCCGAATTTTCAAAATAAAGAATCGGTATGCAAAATCCAGAAGATTATACCCAGATGGACGGACCAGAGGAGGCCACGCGCAAAGCACGTGGCCAGGGGCTAAGCTACAGCCGAGCCGCGTTTCCGCGAGTGTGTGGATAAGTTAGGGTACCAGCTTTTGTGGAGGAGTTGTACCGGGACTCTACTTCTTCCATCTCCTATAAATACCCCTGCAGAGCAACAGAGAGGGCGCATCAAGAGACGGGAACTTAGGGTTTTCTTTAGAATTTCTCTTTTCAAATTTCTTTTAATTTTCGTTTCGCTTTTAGCATATTTTGGAGGAGGAGAGGAGCATTGTATTTGGAAGTGACATTCAAATAAAGGTTACCTTTTCTTCTTTGCCTTTTAATTTTGTTTTATGCTGTGATCTTTTTATTTGTCTTCTTTTCTCTTTCATAATTCTTCACAATAAACAAAAATTGAAAATATAAAAAAAAGAGATGAATAACTAATTCTAATTTGTGGTTTACTAATCTCTTAAACAGCCCTAGTATAGTTTAGAAAGTGGATGGATTGATAATCACTTTTAGAAACCCTAGGATTAAACAGTTTTCTTGAAGATTAATTGATAGTTAGTTTTTCTAATCTAGGTTACACTTCTAAACTATTCTTCATAAATTCATACTTAAGAACTTTGATGGCATAACTTTAAGTTAAGCCTTTTCTTATGCTATACTTAGAAGTTAGGATGAATACTTGTTGAATTTTTATTAGTGCACGCTAGTTAGATTCTAATATCATTTATCTTACTTGAATTTCTATTAATAACCTAGGATAGATTTTATTTGTTTCAATGATATTCACTTTCAAGACTTGCATTATGGGTTGTAGTAGAAGATTAGTAAACTGCATATCTCCAATCAAATCATTCAAATCTAATCTGTCTCTTTTGTTTTATTCTAAGTAAAACAGAGAAATCGTCCGAAACGCTTGCATCGCATCCTTCCCTGTGGATCGAGTCGCTTGGCCCTTGCTGCAGCGGATAGAATTGAGACGAGACTTTCTAACTCTTAATCTTTTTCTTTGTTATAATTTCTCGTTCCAATCAAAATTTTGACACCGTTGCCGGGGAAGGAACGGCACGATATTCTCAAAACTAATTCTTTCTTTCTTTCTGTTTATAGGTTCGGAGAATAGGAAAACTAACAGCAGCAAAGGACATATAGCAACTCTATGCCTCTGCCCTCGAAGGCAGAGCAGCAGAGCCTACTACAGAGCCATGCAAACCGGCCATAGCCGCGTTTTTGCGGCCTGAGTAGTGAACTACTCACTCTGTTTTCTGTAGGTTGCTGCAAATTGCAAGATTAGTTTACTGCTTTGTTAATTTTTCTCTGTGATCACCCTGCACACTGCTAATTAATTAATAGTAACCTATTTGTTGAAAAAAAAAAAATTTAGATTCTTGCATCTTAGGCACGTGTCTATTTAATTTTTTTAATTCTGTTGAATAGTGCTAGCGACAAGGTACGTTTGCATTGCATATAGATTAGGAAACACTCTTGGCTGATTTACTGCTTTTTGAGTGATTACTTATCTACTGCTTTACACATACACAAAAAAATTTAAGGGCAAAACCCATTAACAAGATAAGGTGGGGATTTCATCACCCTTCCTTAGCCCACAAATCATCTCTGTCACACTCACAACCCTAACCCTAAGTAAAAATTTACTAGACGTTGGCCCTAGGTTAACTCGGACTCACTAGGAGATTGGCTGAAGGAGGAAGTTGTTCGAAATTAACCCTTGTCAAATCGGTGTCTATAAAGGGGATTAAGGGCCGAAAGCCCGAAGATCGGTGTTACTTAATTAAGGAATGTCTTTGACGGAAAACCTCCCACCGGTCTTGCCACCTACCTGACCGATTCACTTGTGGTTAAGGTCGGCAATATACCTCCTAAAGACAGTCTAAAGTTAGGAGTCGTCTAGGTCAAGGCTTACCCTAGAATAGGAATTTGGACTATTTTTTCTTTTTCTTTGATTGATTGGGTGAACTTGTTTGTTAACTGTGCATGTCAACTTGGTCGAGAGACCCATTTACATCTAGCCTAACTAGAACCAGTTCACCACCCGAACAAAAGCCCGACTCACACATGGCACAACCACCATCACTACAAGATAGGTTCTATCCTATTAGGACCTCTCTTCCTTCTTGCATTCAGTTACCCGATGAAGGTGTTGACCAATTTGAGCTCAAACCACAATACATCAACACTCTTCCCAAATTTCATGGACTTGAATCTGAGGATGCATACTTTTTCATAAGGGAATTTGAAGAAGTATGTCTCATGATGAAGATACCCAGCCTAGGAGTAGATGCCATCAAATTACGGTTTGTCCCATTCTCTTTGAAAGACTTAGTAAAGAAATGGCTCTACAGTCTAGGGGCCGGTTCAATTTCCTCATGGGATAATTTCGTCAAAGCTTTCTTAAAGAAGTTTTATCCTGTCCACAAGACTGCACTAATTAGGAAGAGCATCTTACAGTTTAAGCAAACAGCCAATGAACCTTTTTGGAAATACTTCGAATGTTTTAAGGACCTCCTTGCCCAATGCCCTTACCATGGGATAGAGAAATGGTGACTTTGCCAAGTTCTTTATGATGGATTAGAATATCAAACTAAAATGCTATTAGAATCCATGTGCCAAGGAGGATTTTGAAAAAGAACGAACATGAAGGATGGTTATTATATGAAGAATTAGCTGATAATACCATCCAATGGGAACCAACTCTAGAAAAATTTAGGACTAATGACCCTACTTCTTCTAAAGGAGGTATCCATTCCATTGAGGCCAACATAGCTACTGACTCTAAACTAGCTGTGGTAATGCGAAGACTAGAAGCTCTTGAAACTAAAGAACCAGTCTCTGTGAACCAAGTCAGCCCAACACCTTCGGCGGGCTGTACTTATTGTCAAGACATGAACCATGTGTTCGAGGAATGTCCCGTCTTTATCGCACATCAAACCTTGCCCGAACATATGAGTGCGGCCTTCACAAGGCCCGCCAACAATCCATATTCACCCACCTACAATCCCGGTTGGAGAAATCATCCAAATTTTTCATGGGGCCCAAGCAACAATGATCAAACAAGGCCCAAATTCTCTAACAATTTTCAAAATCCACCTTATCAACAAAATTTTCCCAGTTAAAATCCTCCACACTCTTTCCAAAATTCGCAAATGGAAACAAGACTCTCCAACATGGAAAGAAAGGTGGACACTCTAGTTAAAAGCCACGACACGCTAACTCAAGTCTTGACTAGGATAGAGATCCAACTGAATCAGCAAGAAACACAAAAGGGAACTCTACCAAGTCAACCATTGCCGAACCCTAGGAATCCTAGGCTGGCCAATGAGGCTCAAGACCCAAACCAGTGTAACTTGGTTCATACACTAAGATCAGGAAAACAAGTTGATAATCACGTATCCATGCCACAGGACGCATCTCAGTTGTCCATTCCATCTAGTTCCACCCATCTCCACAAAACTCCAAGGAAACTGAAGTTGAAAAATCAGCAAGACAGGTGCACCAACCTACAGCCCCATTTCCGAATACGCTTAGGAGCAATAATAATGCACATATGGAGAAACTACTCGAGGTGTTCAATCAGGTTAGGTTCAATATACCACTTCTTGATGCAATTCAACAGGTCCCTAGTATGCCAAATTCCTTAAGGAAATGTGCATCAAGAAAAGAAAGATAAATGTGCCTAAGAAGGTTTTTCTAGCCACTAACATTAGTGAGCTATTGTCCAACCAGATCCCAGTCAAGTACAAGGACCCTAGATGCCCCACCATTTCTTGCACAATAGGTCGAGCTGAAATCAATCGAGCACTCCTCGATTTAGGAGCTAGCATTAATTTGCTTCCTTTCTCCGCATATCAACAATTTGGATTAGGAGAACTCAACCCAACCAAGTTACGATCCAATTGGCTGATCGCTCAATTAAAGTTCCTAAGGGTGATATCAATGATGTCTTCATACGGGTAGGAGAATTCATTTACCCAGTCGATTTCATTGTTTAAGAGACACAACCTGTGTCTAATCCTAGGTCCCAAACTCCGTCATCTTAGGACGCCCGTTCCTACCAACCGCGAATACAATCATAAATTATAGAAACGGATCCATGAGATTGACTTTTGGGGATATGACCAAGGAAGTCAATGTTTTCAACTTAGGTAAACATCCTACGACATGAACGACCAACCCTTTGAGGTTAACTTCATTGAAAACATGACTAGTGAGCACAACGAGGAGTCACACTAGAGTCAAAGGAAGAGGAAGAGTTAGAATCAAGTGATCTCAACCTTGATGAGATTGAATGGCAGCAAATCCAAGTTCTATAGAGATGAAAAATTCAAGCTTAACACCTCCACCTATCGAGCCACCTCTTTCTTTGGAGTTAAAGACCTTGCCTAAACATCTTAAGTACGCCTACCTTGGTGAACAAGAGACGTTACCAGTCATAGTTGCCTTCAATTTGACTAATAGGCAAGAGGAAGACCTACTGGCAACCCTTAGGAGACGTAGGGAAGCCATTGGTTGGACCATGGCAGATATCAAGGGACTGAGCCCTAAGATAGTCCAGCATAGAATCCATCTAGAGGATGGGGTTAAACCGAAGAGGGATCCACAGCGTAGGCTAAACCCGCTCATGCAAGAGGCTGTACAAGCCGAAATAATGAAACTGTTAGATAATGGGATCATTTATCCCATTTCTGATAGCGAATGGGTTAGTCCAATGCATGTAGTCCCTAAGAAGTCCAGCTTTACTGTGGTAGAAAATGACAAGCAAGAGTTAGTGCAAACACGACTGCCTACCAAAGTTCGAGTATGCATAGATTATCGCAAGTTAAACGCCACCACTAGAAAAGATCATTTTCCCTCCCTTTTATTGACCAAATGCTGGAACGATTAGCTGGCCATGAGTATTACTGTTTCTTGGACGGTTACTCAGGGTATAACCAAATCTCAATAGCCCCGGAGGACCAAGAAAAGACAACGTTTACATGCCAATTTGGGACATTTGCCTATCGTCAAATGTCTTTCGGCCTATGTAATGCCCCCACCACATTCCAACATTGTATGTTAAGCCTTTTTCCTGACATGGTCGAGCGCTTCTTAGAGATTTTCATGGACGATTTCTCCGTCTATGGAAATTCATTTGACCAATGTCTCCATCACTTGGAGCTAGTGCTGAATAGATGCACCAAAAAGAACTTGACCCTATATTGGGAAAAGTGCCATTTTATGGTGCAGCATGGATTGTCCTAGGTCATGAGATATCTAGGGAAGGGATCAAAGTAGACAAGGCTAAGGTGGAGATCATAGCCAAACTTCCAATTTTACGAAGCATGAAGGACATTCGTTCTTTCTTAGGACACGCTGGGTTTTACCGTAGGTTCATTAAGGATTTTAGCAAAATTGCTAGACCCCTTACAAACCTTTTAGCGAAAGACGTGCCCTTCATCTTTGACGATATGTGTAATAGCGCGTGGGAGAAGTTGAAATTGGAACTTATCTCTGCACCTATCATCTCACCTCCGGACTGGTCCAACCCTTTTGAGATCATGTGCGATGCCTCAGATTTTGCGATAGGCGTATCTTAGGACAGTTCAAAGACAACAAGCAACACGTGATCTATTATTCAAGTAGGACACTCAATGACGCCCAAGTGAACTATACTACAACCGAGAAAGAATTCTTGGCAGTAGTGTTCGCTTTGGAGAAATTCGCCCATACCTACTTGGGACCAAAACCACGATTTTTACTGACCGTTCTGCACTTCGATACCTAATGCTAAAAAGGATGCGAAGGCCTGACTCATTCGTTGGATCCTCCTCCTTCAAGAATTTGATCTCGAAATTCGAGATAAAAAGGGTGTTGAAAATGTTGTCGCAGACCATCTCTTTCGTGTGCCAAACACACCTTTTGACGAACTGCCCATCAATGACAATTTTCCCGATGAACAACTTCTAGCCATCTCTAAGGAACCATGGTTTGCCGACATAGTAAATTACTTAGTCACAAATCAAACACTACCTAATTGGTCAAAACAGGATAGATACCGATTCTTGTCTCAAGTTCGATATTACATATGGGAAGATCCTTACCTTTTCAAATATTGTAGCGACCATACCATTCGGAGATGCGTTCCCGAAGAGGAAACTAGAAGCGTTCTAGCCTTTTGTCATGAATTTACTTGTGGACACTTCGGTCCCCGCAAAACTACCGAAAGATCCTACAAAGTGGCTTTTATTGGCCCACTTTGTTTAAAGACGCATTCGAATTTTGCAAAACTTGCACAAGATGCCAAATGATAGGAAGGATTTCCAAACGAAATATGATGCCCCTAATGTTTGGGGCATTGATTTTATGGGTCCCTTCCCTAATTCATTTGGGCACCAACATCTTGTTAGCTGTAGATTACATATCGAAATGGGTTGAAGCCGTCCCTTGCAAGACAAATGACAACAAAGTTATTGTCAAATACTTGAAAGAAAACATCTTCTCGCGCTTTGGAACCCCTCGTGCCATAATTAGTGATAATGGTACACATTTTTGCAATAGAACTTTTGTAGCTCTTATGTGAAAATATGCCATAACTCACAAGTTATCTACGTCGTACCATCCTCAAACCAGTGGACAAGTAGAAGTTTTCAATAGGCAAGTCAAGCTTATCTTGGGGAAAACTGTGAATCAGAATAGGAAGGACTGGTCCACCAAATTGGTGGATGCCTTATGGGCATATAGGACTGCCTTTAAAACGATTCTAGGAATGTCTCCATACAGACTAGTCTTTAGAAAGGCTTGCCACCTTCCTGTTGAGATAGAGCACCGAGCCTTATCGGCGATTAAGCAGCTGAATTTTGATCTAGATAAGGCCGGTGAGCTTCGAAAATTGCAAATTCTGAATTGGAGGAGTTGAGGAACGAAGCATATGAAAATGCGAAAATTGCGAAGGATAGGGTTAAGATTTTTCACGATAAGTTCATCACGAGAAAAACTTTTGTCCAAGGACAAAAAGTGTTACTCTATAACTCTAGACTTCATCTCTTTCCCGGCAAGTTAAAATCAAGATGGACAGGGCCCTTCATTGTTAAGACTGTGTTTCCACACGGAGCCATAGAGATCTACAACCCGAAAAATGGCAGTACACTCAAGGTAAATGGTCAACGTCTTAAAATCTTTATGGAATCAGTACCGGAAGTAAATGCAGTCATGGGGGTCTTTTTGACCCAATGTATCGGTAACTCTATCTCTCTGCCAATTCATGAATCCATGCATTTCATTCATACATTGGGGACAATGCATGAGACAAGTGTGGGGGAAGGGTAAAATGTAAAAATAAAAAAATAAAAAAATTTAAAAATAAAAAAAATAAAAATTTTAAAAATTTTAAAAAATTTAAAAAAATTTATAAAAATATTATAATTTTTTTCTTTTTCTCTTTATTTGTTCTAACATAACAATAAAAAAGAAATAAAAAACTTTTTCTCTTTATTTGTTGTAACATAAAAAAATAATAAAATATATATATATATATATAAATAAAAATGACAATATTTTGACTTATCTTTTAAAAGAAATTTAAGTTAGTCTTAAGAATTAGGAAAATCATGATTAGGATTTCTAAAAACTTGGTCAAAATAAATAAATTGTTGAATTTTTAGGTATAGAAGGAGAAATTGAATAAGTAATTAGTCTTGATTTTTACCTTAATGAAATGTGCATACCTAATGCATATCTAGGATTCTAAGATAAAGACTCTTGTGCCTCGTTAAAAAATAATAATAATAATAATAATAATATATAAAGAAATTCACTAATTAAGCTGGATACATGTGCCTCAAGATGCATAAGTATTCACGCTTAAAAGTGATTTTATAAATAGAGTCCTTGGTTTTGTGGCCTAGTTCACTTGAATTTGAGTCCGTGGGGTGTTTTCTCACCCGGTGCCCTAAAACCAACCAGTTTGGGAGCCACCGACTTTAAGTTCGCTACATGGATGGATTAGAAAGCCTAAGAAAACTAAGAAATATTATTTATATATGTACTAACACATCTAATAGTCAATTAGTTAGGTATGAGGGCCTCAAGAAGGCTTGATACTTACACGAAAGAAAATTAGATGAGTTATACATATTAAAAAAAAGGAAAAAAATAATAAAAAAAGAAGGGGCATGAAAGTCCAAGTTAAAGAATTCCTAGTAAAAATTCACAAGGATGCATATAACTTAGGGTAACGAAAGAGACTATACAAAAATTCAATTTTGATTCTTACCTAAAATGGATAACAATTTATTATATCAAGACTAAGTTTAAGAATGAATAAAAATGATAATCCTAAAACTTATAGATTACTTAGTCTCTTCAACATATTTCAAATATTTTCCTTTTTATGGATTTTGTGGGTGTAATCCGCTGAAAACCCTCACGAGACAACACGCGTCCTCTAGGGTAACCTAGAGGTTTAACGGCTTGTTGCATGTGCTAAGTGCAATCGTGATTCCTACGAAAGTGAGTTGGGATAGATTAGTTTTTCTTTTCTTATTCTTTTTGATTTTTACTCGAGGACGAGCAAAAAGATAAGTGTGGGGGTATGATAGGTAGTAAAAAATGCATATTTATCACTACATTTACTTTCATGTTTCCCTATTTATTCTTTTAATTATGCACTATTACTAAAGTTTTGTTATTTAATGTGTGCAGGCCTTGAGTAATTATTTAAATAAAAGAATAAAGCCTAAATGAAGCCCAAAAGCCCATATGCAAAAGTTGTAGTAATTTAGAAGTTTCTTATTATCTAACCTAATCAAAACTTGGATTTTTAAACTCTTTATTTAAAATCTAAGTGAAGAAAAGGAAGGATAAGAAAGAACTCCTAATTGCTAAAAGAATAGGAAAAGGATGGACTTCTACTCAACCCTAGTTACTTGCAGGACAAGGCTAAAGATAAAAGGAGAAGAGTGCAAAGATAGAAATTCGTTTCAAAACGATTTGGATATATGATAACTTGCTTCCCAAGTTATCCTGAATTTTCAAAATAAAGAGTCGGTATGCAAAATCTAGAAGAATATACCCAGATGGACGGACCAAAGGAGGCCACGCGTGAAAGCGCGTGGCCAGGGACTAAGCTACAGCCGCGGAAACACGGCCATAGCCGCGTTTCCACGGGTGTGTGGATAAGTTAGGGTACCAGCTTTTGTGGAGGAGTTGTACCGGGACTCTACTTCTTCCATCTCCTATAAATACCCCTGCAGAGCAACAAGAGGGCGCATCAAGAGACGGGAACTTAGGGTTTTCTTTAGAATTTCTCTTTTCAAATTTCTTGTAATTTTCGTTTCGCTTTTAGCATATTTTGGAGGAGGAGAGGAGCATTGTATTTGGAAGTGACATTCAAATAAAGGTTACCTTTTCTTCTTTGCCATTTAATTTTGTCTTTTAATTTTGTTTTATGCTGTGATCTTTTTATTTGTCTTCTTTTCTCTTTCACAATTCTTCACAATAAACAAAAATTGAAAATATAAAAAAAAGAGATGAATAACTAATTCTAATTGGTGGTTTACTAATCTCTTAAACAACCCTAGTATAGTTTAGAAAGTGGATGGATTGATAATCACTTTTAGAAACCCTAGGATTAAAACAGTTTTCTTGAAGGTTAATTGATAGTTAGTTTTTCTAATCTAGGTTACACTTCTACAGTATTCTTCATAATTCATACTTAAGAACTTTGATGGTATAACTTTAAGTTAAGCCTTTTCTTATGCTATACTTAGAAGTTAGGATGAACACTTGTTGAATTTTTATTAGTGCACGCTAGTTAGATTCTAATATCATTTATCTTGCTTGAATTTCTATTAATAACCTAGGATAGATTTTATTTATTTCAATGATATTCACTTTTCAAGACTTGCACTATGGGTTGTAGTAGAAGATTAGTAAACTGCATATCTCTAATCAAATCATTCAAATCTAATCTGTCTCTTTTGTTTTATTCTAAGTAAAACAGAGAAATCGTCCGAAACGCTTGCATCGCATCCTTCCCTGTGGATCGAGCCGCTTTGGCCCTTGCTGCAGCGGATAGAATTGAGACGAGACTTTCTAACTCTTAACCTTTTTCTTTGTTACAATTTCTCGTTCCAATCATATCCAATAAATAGATTAACCTTATTTTGGAGCAGATTGTGAGCCAAAATCAGAAAAATTGGTCCACCAAACTGGTAGATGCCTTATGGGCATATAGGACAGCTTTCAAGATGATTCTAGAGATGTCTCCTTATACGTTAGTCTTTGAAAAGGCTTGCCACCTACCCGTTAAGATAGATCATTAGGCCTTATGGGCAATAAAGCAACTAAATTTTGATTTAAATAAGGCCAGAGCCCCTCGAAAATTGTAAATTTTTGAACTTGAGGAGTTAAGGAATGAGGCCTATGAAAATGTAAATATCACAAAAAATAGGATTAAGATCTTTTCTGATAAGTTTATCATGAGGAAAACTTTTGACCCCAGACAAAAAGTCTTACTCTATAATTCTAGGCTTCATCTCTTTCTAGGAAAGTTAAAGTCAAGATGGACTGGGCCGTGAAAATACACCTAGAAGGGGATGAATAAGTGTATAGCTAGTCAAATGCAAATTCTAAATAATTTATAATGTATGATGCAAACTGATCACTCAAAACAAGAATTGAAGCCGGATTCCCCGTGAAGGTCTTTGACCTTCTCCTCTTGATTCCTCTAGATAAGAGTTGAGGTACTCAAATGCTATCTTGTTGAGATGAGTATTGATCGACAAAAATGAATGAATAATAAATAATTAAATGAAATAGAGACAATAAGGCAATCGCAAACAAGAAAGATTTGTTTCGAGGTTCGAGTCACTGCTCTACGTCATCGCCTTCACCACCGTGAAGAATTTCACTATCCACTATTAGATTTTCCACAAAGGGACCTTACAATAAGGAATTACTATCACTTGGAGTTCACAACTCCCCAACTCAACCCTCTACACTAGAGGCAGCACAAAACCAATTGAGAATATAAGCTCTTGGTGATCAAGAGATCACAATGAAATCACCTAGAGGGGGTTAATAGGTGACTAGTTAATCTAATGATGAATTAATGCGGAATAAAAACTATTTATGCAAACTACAAATTCTTAAGCACAATGATCGGTCGCTAATATTGCACATTCATTATTATATTCTCATACTTATTATAAAATAAACTCTGCTTTTTTCTAATTATTATTTAATTTATTTGCAGGCCCATTCCTAAAGGAGAGTGAAGAAAAATGAGCCCAAAAGTCCATCAAATTCTGAATTAAATCAGAATTAATTCAAACTCAGTAAATCAGGATAGATCAGGTCGGTTCAGATCGGTTGAAAATCAGTTAGAATAAATTCCTATAAATCAATTGGTTGAAGCCAAAGATCAAAGGCCGTTTCGTCACAATTCTGGAGATAAAACTGAAAATCTAGCTGAAGAAAAATTCATACCCCGAAACAGGCTGCTCCATCCCTCAGCTGTGACCACCTGGCCACAGCAAGGCTGCAGAAATGCGGCATAAGCCACGGATCCGCGACTTTGTTAGGGAGTTAGGGGGAGCGTTTGCTCCCCCTATCTTCATACGCTCTCATAGGTTGGGTTTTGCCTATAAAGACCGGAATTTTCATAGCGTACAAAAAACGACCAAGCAGAGAATAGAACTTAGGCTAATTTGTAGTTTGTAACTTAGGTTTTTATTTTCTTTCATGTAATTTTTGTTTTATTTATGTAACTGAGAGGAGAGGATACTTTCATGGAGGAATGAGAGCAAGCTTGTACTGAAGGTGACACCAGTATAAGTGATCTTTTCTTCCATTGTTATTTGAATCGACTTGAGGCTTCCTTTTCTTTTCTACTCTTGTTTTTGTTCGCTTTCCTCTTTTGTGTTTGTGGATCTAAATGAAAGCGATAGCCTCGAAGTTGCCTTCTCCTTGCAAGTGTCATTGATGGGTTATGGTGATGGACATCCATTTCTATGGTAGTATAGCTCACCCGTTCATTTCCTAGTGTAAATTGGGAATGGGGAAGATCTCATCTGCCATGCATCATTCGCCTTCAAAGAAAGGTACATCGTCGATACGGATGAAAGGTAAACAGGCGCCAAAGAGGTTGGTATGTTTTTTTAGGTTTTAGTTTTTCTTTCTTTTCTTGTAACTTTCAGTGTAGATCACCAACACTATAATCACCCAAATCTCTTTCACTTTTTCATTTTCTTTGTACATATCACTTCTATTTTCTCCATCTTCTCATTCTTCCACTGTCTCTCTAACTCACTTTAACCTAATTTTTCTCTTTTTCTTTACAAGAACTAAAAGAAGAATTTTAACCATTCTTTGTATCTTAAAAGAAAACTTACTAAAAAAGCTTCCATCGCTAGTCCCTCCTTGTGGATCACGACCCGCATAGCCACTTGCTATAGCGATAGAATTGAGCACCTTGCATTACTGTTTTAAAAGTTCTGAAATTTTGTATTCTTGTGTGCAGGTTAAACCTCAATCAAATTTTGGCGCCGTTGCTAGGAAGGGACGGTAAATTATTCTCTTTTTTGATTTACATTTTTTGTTAACCTTCTTTTTTATTCTTGGTGTACAGGTTTGACAACAAGAAATCTTTGCTGCAGTGGACATATAAGTGGCCTTGAACTCTGCTCAAGAAAGCAGAGCCAAGAAGCCCTTAGATTTGCTACATTCCTGTGGCAATCTGAGTGAACTACTAACCTGTATTTTCTGCAGGTTAGCTGAATTGCATAGTTTAATATCTGTAATTATTAATTTCCTTGTTTGTCTCACTGTACTTCCTTTCTAACCTCAACAGTAAAATGATGTTTGTTAAATGCTAAAAACGGTTTAGACTTTGCATTTAGGCACGTGTCTAATTCGTTTACATTTTACATTACTGTTGAAGAGTGCTGGAGTAAAAGGTACGTTTGCATGGTATATAGTTTAGGAAACATTCTTGAGTGATTATTTGCTTATTGAATGATATTTTTCTTTATCCTGCACACCTTGCATAATCAATCTTAAGGGCTTGTCTTATAAACAAGATAAGGTGGGGAAGTTATTACCCTCCCTTAGCCCACAAACAATCTCCTCACTCACTAACTCAAATCTAACTAAAACTGAGTAGATGTTGGCCCTAGGGACATCTAAGACTCGATTAGGAGATTATCCTAAGGGAGAAGGTGTTAGAATTTGACTCCTGCCAAATCAGTGTCTAAGAAAAGGGATTGAGGGGCGAAACCCCAAGGCTGGTGGTTTTGCTTAATTAGGCTCGTCGCTTTTGCGCGAATACCTCCCACCAATCTTACCCTGACCTGGCTAATTAGCTTGCAGTCAAAGTCTGCATTATACCTTTCGTGGACAATCTAACCAGTTACGAGTCGTTTAGGTCAAAGGTCTACCCTAACTTAGTTTAGATATTTTTTTCTTTCTTTTTATTTGTTTGCTTAATTGTTTGTTTTTCTTTGTTTGTGTTGACATTTCCTATGTGATATGGCTTATAACAATAATTTTTTCAATTTAAATGGTAATCCATATTACACCCCGACCTCTTTTTCGGATATTACCAACCCGGCATATCATAACTTTAACCAACCTAGTGTGCCAGATTGGTCTTATCCGAATCATTTAATGCCCCAGTCCCAATACTATGAACAAGACTGGAATAATCATCACTACTCTACACAGAATCAATGGGGATACAACTCCCCGAGTCATATTGTCAACTACCCTACCAACATCCAGCTTCATATACTCTTTCTCTCAAACAACCATTAGAAGAATCAATTGACTGGGAAAAGAGGATGGAAGTCTTAGATAAGCTTGAGCGACGAATTCAAATTTTAGACGACTCAAAATCCCGTAAAAATTCTCAAGTCACACATCCTTACTCTATTTTTCAAGGAGAACATGCCAACTTAGAAAAAAGTATGGAAACCATGATTCAATGTCAAAATGATCCACTCGATATGATAGAAGCAAGAATTAGTAGATTGGAGAACATGCGTAGGAATAAGGAAACTCTCCCTATTCAATCTTTGACTATTCCTAACACTTCTAGCCATATTGATGAAAACCAAGAATCATGGTATCTTGAAGACTTTGACTAAGATTCAGTTTCACCATAAAGCCTTGAACTTGACCAATATCAACCCATTGACGAATTGGCAAGTTTTCATTTTAATGAGATTGGACTTGATCATGAATGTGAACCCGATCCCTAACTTTGTGATTCAATTTCCATCTTCGAATCTATATTGACTCCGATATTCTTACCCAATTTGGACCAATTTTCTGAGCCAACATTTATTTTCGTACCCATAGATTTTGAAATTAAATCACCAATTTTGGATAGTCACATTCCATTGATGGGAAACAATGTGAATATCAATTTTTGGACTTGGACTCAACGCTTGAACCTAAACTAACTCTCGAACCCCAAGTCGATTTTCCCGAGTTTGTATTGATTTCTGAACCTATCATTCTTGAGTCCAAGTCAACCATTCCACCAAGTCAAATTCTTTTGTTGGACATAGGTATAGACCATGATGACTCTGTGATGATTTTCCAGGACTGGTCATGTAAAGGAAGTAAGTTTCACGATAGGATCTTTCATGATCCTATTCATACTGGGGACTGTAAATATGTAAATAGAAAAGAGGTCAATAAAAGTAGGTTCCGTGAACTACCACATTATCTTGATTGGGTAGTAATGCTTGACCCAATCAGACAACCACCGGAACCACCACCTTAAGGTAATATTTTCCTTCCCTTTTTTCTTTTTCATGCATCTATGCATTAATTCATACATTGAGGATAATGCATGAGATAAGTGTAGGGGAGGGTTCTAACATAACTTAGGATTTTCTTTTTATTAAAAAAAAAATTACATTTTCTTTACTTTTAAAAACTTTTTGAAAATAGAAACAATATTTTGACATATTTTTTGTAAGAAATTAAGTCAATTTTAAGAAATAGGAAAATCAAAACTAAGATTTCTTAAACTTGGTCAAAATAAGATTATTTGTTTGATTTTTAGGGTTAGGAAGATAATTTGTCAAAGTAATTTAGTCTTGATCTTTACCTTAATGAAATATGCACACTTCATACACTTACACACTTAGGGTTCAAAAATAAAGATTCTTATGCCTTATTAAAAAAAAGAGAGAGGAAAAAAATATATCTATGAAAGATGAACAAATCTAATTATTGATTAGCTAGGTGTTTTGGCCTAAGTAAGCCTTGGTATTTATGCGAAAGATGATTAGATAAGTTTGAGAAAAAATATATATAAAAAAATCCTCTGATTAAGTTGGGTATTTGTGTCTAATAAAGCATAAGTATTCACGCCTAAAAATGGTTCATATAAGAAAATACTTAGTTTTGTGGCCTTGTTTGCTCGAGTCCTTAAGTCTTTGGGTAGTTTTCTCACCCGGTGCCCTAAGACCGTTTGGCTTGGGAGTCATCGATTAAAGGCTCGTTACATGGGCAGATAGAAAGCCTAATAGAACTAAGGAATAATGCCACCAAAAAAATAAATATATATGTATATATCAATAAATAAGGCATAAGAGTTAGAGTTAAAGAACCCTTAGTCAAATTTTCATGGTCACAAGGTGCATATGACTTAGGGTAAAGTAATAGACTAGATGAGAAGTACAATTTGACTCCGTACTTTGATTGATAACAAATTTTTGGATAGAAGCTAAGTTTAGGAATGAAAAATTCAATTTTCCTACAACTTATAGATTACTTAAATCTTACAATTATATTTCAAATATTTTTCTCTTTCAAAATGCTTTTCGAAAATACTAACTCTTTGTTTCTCTTTCTTTATGGATTTTTGGGTGCAATCTACTGAAAACCCTCACGAGACAAAACTCGTCCTCTAGGGGAAACCTAGAAGTTTAACGGCTTGTTGCATATGCTCAGTGCAATCGCGTGACCTGCGAAAGTGGTCTAATAATTTTTGTTTAGTTGTTTTGCTCGAGGACGAGCAAAAGATAGGTATGGGGATGTGATCGGTCGCTACTATTACACATTCATTATCATATTCTCATGCTTATTATAAAATAAACTCTATTTTTTCTAATTATTATTTAATTTATTTGCAGGCCCATTCCTAAAGGAGAGTGAAGAGAAATGAGCCCAAAAGCCCATCAAATTTTGAATTAAATCAGAATTAATTCGAACTCAGTAAATTAGGGCAGATCAGGTCGGTTCAGATCGGTAAAAATCAGTTAGAACAAATCCCTACAAATCAATCAGTTGAAGCCAAAGATAAAAGGCCGTTTCGTCACAATTCGGAGATAAAACTGAAAATCCAGCTGAAGATAAAGTCATATCCCGAAACCAGGCTGCTCCACGCCTCAGCTGTGGCCACCTGGTCACGGCAAGGCCGCAGAAACATGGCATAAGCCGTGAATTCACGGCTTTGTTAGGGAGTTAGGGGGAGCATTTGCTCCCCCTATCTTCATATGCTCTCATAGGTTGGGTTTTGCTTATAAATATTGGGATTTTCAGAGCATACAAAAAACGACCAAGCAGAAATGGAATTTAGGCTAATTTGCAGTTTGTAACTTAGGTTTTTATTTTCTTTCATGTAATTTTTGTTTTATTTATGTAACTGAGAGGAGAGGATACTTTCATGGAGGAATGAGAGCAAGGTTGTACTGAAGGTGACACCAGTGTAAGTGATCTTTTCTTCCATTGTTATTTGAATCGAATCGAGGTTTTCTTTTCTTTTCTACTCTTGTTTTTGTTCGCTTTCCTCTTTTGTGTTTGTGGATCCAAATGAAACCGAAAGCCTCGAAGTTGCCTTCTCCTTGCAAGTGCCGTTAATGGCTTATAGTGATGGACATCCATTTCTATGGTAGTATAGCTCGCCCCTTCATTTCATAGTGTAAAACGGGAATGGGGAAGATCTCATCTGCCATGCTTCGCTCGCCTTCAAAGAAAGGTACATCGTCGATACGGGTGAAAGGTAAACAGGCGCCGAAGAGGTAGGTATGTTTCTTAGGTTTTAGTTTTTCTTTCTTTTCTTGTAACTTTCAGTGTAGATCACCAACACCATAATCACCCAAATCTCTTTCACTTTTTCATTTTCTTTGTACATATCACTTCTATTTTCTCCATCTTCTCATTCTACCACTTTCTCCCTAACTCACTTCAACCTAATTTTTCTCTTTTTTTTACAAGAACTAAAAGAAGAATTTTAACCATCCTTTGTATCTTAAAAGAAAACTTACTAAAAAAGCTTCCATCACTAGTCCCTCCTTATGGATCACGACCCGCATAGCCACTTGCTATAGCGGTAGAATTGAGCACCTTGAACTACTGTTTTAAAAGTTCTGAAATTCTATATTCTTGTATGCAGGTTAAACCTCAATCTACAACACACCAAGTATAACCTAAGAGTGTAGCCGAATTCCTCGTGAAGGGCTCTGGACTATCTCCTCAAGATTCCTCTAGATAAGAGTTGAGGTGCCACTTTGGCTCTCTTGATTGAATACAAGTGTGAGCAAATAATCCCCAAGCATATAACAATTAAGCACAAGATATATCAAGCATATGATGATAAAGGCAATATAAGCAAGCAAGATATAAAGACAAGTGAGAGATAGAGAGAGCAATCGCAAACACGGGAGATTTGTTTCGAGGTTCGAGCACACTTGCTCTACGTCTCCGCCTTCAACACTATGAAGGATTTCCACTATAAAACGATCCCACCGGATCACTCGATGCCGCAATACCTACAAGCGAGTTCACACTAAAACTCCTTCAGACTCTCTGGTCCCTCTCTTCTTCCCGCAAGAACAACACACCGCAAGCACGCAAGCTTGCCGAGGCCGCACCTCTACAATGAGCTCTCACTAGAACTCGAAACACCGCGAACCCGCAAGTCCGCCTTCTCAAAGTACAAATACGAAAACTTTGGTGATCACAACACTTTGATCACCTAAAATCCTCTCACAATAAAGATCCCTATAGGATTGATATAGCAATTGATAGCTCAAGTGTTTGTGAGAAAACTAGGATTGAAGTTGTGGTGGAAAACACAAGAAATCACTTTTTGAAAAACTCTTGATAAGCTCTCCTTTTGAATGGAATTATTTGGCTCTAAAACAAGTGGAGATAAACACTTAATATAGTAGGAAAAACTAGCTTTTAAATCCTCCAAAAATCTTATCTAATCAGCCCATGGGAAGCCCAATTTATAGGCTTCTCAAAAACTAGCCGTTACAGGCCAAATCAGCAATCTGCACTGCTGTCGATCGACCGCTCGGTCGACCGGCCAACGATCAGATTTCTGACCGTTGGGCCAGCGGTCGACCGGCCGGTCGACCGTGGCCTGGATACAGAGAGCAGAGCTCTCTGCCGGTCGACCGCCCGGTCGACCGGGGCCATTTCCAGATAGCAGAGCTCTCTGGCGGTCGATCGGGTCGGTCGACCGGCCCTCCAGCCAAACAAGGCATGCACGTTTTGTGCACGTCCGTCGATCGACTCAGTCGACCGACTCCGGGCTCGATCGACCATGCAGTCGACCGGTAGAAGCCTAAAACTTTATTTTTTAGGGATTAAAAGTTTGTCAGTTTACCTTCAATAAAATCCCATAAATCCACAAAAAATCTACAAAAATAAGTTCAGTATTATACTTTGGTATACAAACATGTTTGAGTAAATTCAAAACATGCTACAAACATTTTGAACTATTTTTGTAACTTAGAAATTTTGGCTTGAAATAAAATCTGTATTTTTTTCAAATCGATTTTTTCAAAACTTCTTCAATTAAAAAATCAAGATATTTTAAACACTTTTAAAGCATAGAGTGTATGGATATGATCTACTACACATATATGATGAAATATCTATGTTTTTTACATTAAGCTCTAAAATAGTTTTGATTAAACATATGTATATAGGAAACTTCAAAAATCAAAACGGTATTTTTCCATAATGAAAACTCTTTTCTAAAGTGAAAACTCTTTTATGAAAACACAAATAAATCTTGTGTGTGAGTGTATGTGGTATATTTGAGCAATCCACCAACTATTCTATCCTTTACATTTTATCTAAAACAAAATCTTAACAAAAACAAATCTAGACACAAGTCTTCTCTTGAAGGGCTTCACTTGAAGTCTTCTTCTTCTTCTTGACTTGGTCCAAACTTGACCCAAAGAGCTAGACTCATCTTGAGTACTTGATGTGGTCTTGATGCACAAGCTCTTGAATCAACACGTGCTAGCTTTAAAACTTGACTTGAAATCCTTTGTTGAAGCTAAACACTTACTAAGATCTTGATCATAAATCTGAGACTAAATAAACACAAGATCATTAGTACTATAACTACATGAGTTAATCATCATCAAAACTAGAGTAATGGGCCTTTAGGCCAACAATCTCCCCCTTTTTGATGATGACAAAACTCATGGAGTTATATATGCATGGATTAAAGTAAAGCTTCAAAGAAGCTCCCCCTTAACTCATGCATAGTAATAAATAAGTATATATAACAATGAAGTGCATGAAACTAAACAACTATATATGCATCAATAAGGTGAGAGACAAATGTATAAATCTAAAACTCCTTTTTCCAAAAGCCTTCTCTCCCTTTTTGTTTAAACATTCAAAATCATTCTTCCCATTTTGTAAAAATATAAGATGCATCTCAATATATGCAAAAACTCAAATATACATATATAAACTCAAAATCCTTCTCCCCCTTTTTGTCAATCATCAACAAAGGGGTGAAATAAAACAAATTATGAATAAGGATAAATATGCGATATACATTCATGAAGAGAGAGACGTGAAGTTAGCTCCCCTGCATACATGCATTACATGAAGAAGGGATGACAAATCCCTAACTCACATATAAAACATAATATGCAATGCATAAGTGAAGATGTGAAGCTCCCCTTACACACGTGTATCACATAAAGAAGAGATGTTAAACTCCTCAATATAAGATACACTCAACATGAATCTATATGTAGAAGAGATGTTAAGCTCCCCTTGCATATAGGCAATACATATCAAAACATTTTAACACAAATTTTGATAATGACTCAAGGTAATAAAACACATTTTGAGATATCTTTGTAAATAAACAAAAAAAATTTTAAGATATCAATTGTAAATAAACATTACAAATTTTGAATTTTTCTTAAATCAATAAATCAATTTGAGATATCACAAGATTTTGATACCATATGAAATAGGAAATTTGTGATACCAATTGAAATTGAAATACTTGTACATTTTTATATCAATGAAAGAAAATATTTTGAAACACATACCAATTGAAATATGTGGTAAATTTTTTGATACCAAATAGGTAAAACATACTGATACCAAATGAAATTTAAACCCAATTGAAAATTGAAACATATTGATACCAATTGAAGTATATTGAAATATATTGTAAATTTTGATATCAATAAAAACATCAAATGAAAATAATGCATAAGCTTATTAAAGTATCAATTGAGATACCAATTGAAAAATAAGATTTAAATTAAGCTTAGCATAAACAAACTTTGTACTTTAAACATATAAATATCTTTTAAATTAAGCACAATAAAATCATATATATGTATGAAAATAAAAATACCAATAGAAATTGATATTACTTGAAATTTAAAGCACACATATATAGAAATAAAATTATCAGTATACAAAGAGATGTCAATTGAAATACCAATTGAAAATATGATGAGAAGCAAGTATATAACTCATAAAAATTCACCCTTTTCATGCACATAATAAAAGATATTTAGTTTGAGCATACAAGGCATGGTCGCCCATCCATCTGCCCTTTAAGGGATTGGTAGGAATTTTCAAAAATAAGAGTTTGAAAATATTTTAGTGTGAAAAACACCACCAAATGAAGAATAAATAACTAGTTAAAATAATTTTTGAAAAACTAGTTAAAGATCCTTCAAATATGAAAACAAATCAAATATATATCTCATGAATTATACTAAATACACAAATATTGTCACTCAAGATCGATAAAGCTCAAAAATGTTCATGAAAACATAGTCATGAGAAAATAAATAAAATGTAAGTGTACAAGCATCATGTGAATAGCATATTCATGAAAATAGTCAATTAGGCTCAAAAATATCAATCATGTGAAAAACATGAAAATTCATTTTATCAAATAAATATGAAAATCATAAAGATTTTATTTTTCATTTGAAAACAACCGTCAAGGTATATGCATGATTTATCCAAGGCTAACAATATACATACATATCCTAAACAAAAATGAGTCCGTAATGTAATTTGCATAAAAGCAACTGACTCAAGGGCATACTTATATATTTATTAGTTTTGAACAAAAGATTACATATACATGAAGCAAAAACATGAAAATAGGCAAAACAAGTGTAAATGAGTAAATCATCAAAACTAGGCTATACAAGTGCATGTAGTCAGTACAAATGAGCAATGAAGTAGTTGAATCAAATTGTTGCTCACTACTTGTACAAGTATATACACAAGTTTTGACAAAAATTACATCTAAACTAGTATTTACCACATGAAGTATAAAACATGAACATGCCAAAAAAAAATCATCAACGTAAAAGCATGTAAATAAAATAAAAGTTTAGAGATAGTTACCAAACCATAAGAACTATACTCCAAGTCTTCAAAATATGGTGGTCGTCCCACCAAATTTCCTTGATAACGGTGCAACAATATGTGTGTCCATCTAGTCCATGTGCATCCACACCAAGGCACCAACTCTTTCACGTCAAGTGAGAACCCACACCTACATCAAATACAAAAGGTAGGGATTTTGGTACCCATTTTCTTTTAGGTCCACGAGAGTTAGTATTATTTGGAACCCAAACATTCTTATTAGCAAAAGTTAAAGAATTAATTCTATCATAAAAAAATTTTGCCAAATGGCCTTTGCGGCCGCAATGTGTACATTTGTACACTCTAGGATGCACATGTGAATGAGCATGATCATGATGAGCAAAATGTGCATATGCATGTTGTGGGTGATGTGCATGAACATGTGGAGCTTGTTTCCTTTGAAACAAGGTTTTCAATCTAAAATGGTTAAATGCACATTTACTCAAAGTTGAGCTCAAACAATCTATTTTATTTTTCAAAATTTAACTTCATTTTTATCAATAGTAGTAGCATGAAAAGCATGATCAATAATCTTTTTCTTTTTAGAAACATTTATTTTTTATTTTTCAACAATTTTTTCTTTTCAAAGAGGTGTTTTCTTGCAAAGCAATCTCTCTTTGTTTTTTCACCAAAACAATCTTATTTTTCAAAGAGGTATTTCCTTCACAAAGATCATTCAATTTTAAAGATAAGAAAATATTCTCATTTTTCAACAAATCATTTTCTTTTGAAATGCATTCCAATTTTGTTTGAAAAGAATCTTTTTCTTTTAACAAAGAATTAAATTTATTTTTCATTTTCTTATTTTTCTTTTTAAGCAAATCATATTTTTCAAGGAGCTGTTGACAGAAAGATGCAAGTTCATCATATGGCATATCAACATCCTCTTCTAGTTCGGATTCGGAGTTTACCTCAAAGGGTTATCCTCTTGGACCATGTAGCATACGTTGGAAGCCTCATTTCCAACATCTGAGTCGCTCCCCGTATAGTATTATTCTTATTCACCAAGGGAGAGTATGGTGTTCCATACTACAAAAGCCGAATCAAAGTTAGCAACTCTACTTAAATAATCATCATTTAGAGTTGACTTTAAAGCATAGATGGCTTTTGAGTTAGCCTCAATATACTTGCTATTACTAACATATGAATATTTAATAGTAGCAAGATAAACATGAATGCCTAGCCCTTTGAGGTACATAGACATCTTAACTTTCCATGTTTGGATGTTAAGAATGTCAAAGGTGGGAGGTGACATGAAATCCTTGTGTGTGTAAACAAATATTGTGATTAGCTATAAAAGAGGATTTTTAACTCAAGGTTGTTAGACCCAAATCAAGAGCACTTGGCTCTGATACCAATTGAAATCGCCTAGAGTGGGGTGAATAGGTGACTAGCTAATCTAATGATGAATTAATGCAGAATAAAAACTATTTATGCAAACTATAAATTCTTAAGCACAACACACCAAGTATAACCTAAGAGTGTAGCCGAATTCTCCGTGAAGGGCTCTGGACTATCTCCTCAAGATTCCTCTAGATAAGAGTTGAGGTGCCGCTTTGGCTCTCTTGGTTGAATACAAGTGTAAGCTAATAATCCCCAAGCATATAACAATTAAGCACAAGATATATCAAGCATATAATGATAAAGGCAATATAAGCAAGCATGATATAAAGACAAGTGAGAGATAGAGAGAGCAATAGCAAACATGGGAGATTTGTTTCGAGGTTCGAGCACACTTGTTCTACGTCCCCGTCTTCAACACTATGAAAGATTTCCACTATAAAACGATCCCACCGGGTCACTCGGGTGCCGCAACACCTACAAGCGAGTTCACACTAGAACTCCTTCGGGCTCTCTAGTCCCTCTCTTGTTCCGCAAGAACAACACACCGTAAGCACGCAAGCTTGCCGAGGCCGCACCTCTATAATGAGCTCTCACTAGAACTCGAAACACCACAAACCCGGAAGTCCGCCTCCTCAAAGTACAAAGATGAAAACTTTGGTGATCACAACACTTTGATCACCTAAAATTCTCTCACAATAAAGATCCCTATAGGATTGATATAGCCATGGATAACTCAAGTGTTTGTGAGAAAACTAGGATTGAAGTTGTGATAGAAAACACAAGAAATCACTTTTTGAAAAACTCTTGATAAACACTCCTTTTGAATGAAAGTATTTGGCTCTAAAACAAGTGGAGATAAACACTTAATAGAGTATGAAAAACTAGCTTTTAAACTCTCCAAAAATCTTATCTAAAACAGTCCATGGAAGCCCAATTTATAGGCTTCTTAAAAACTAGCCGTTACAGGCCAAATCAGCAGTCTGCACTGTTGTCGGTCGACCACTCGGTCGACCGGCCAATGGTCAGATTTCTGACTGTTGGGCCAGCGGTCGATCGATCGGTCAACCATGGACTGGATACAGATAGCAGAGCTCTCTGCCAATCGACCGCCGGTCGACTGGGGCTATTTCCAGAGAGCAGAACTCTCTGGCGGTCGACCGGGTCGGTCGATCGGCCCTCCAGCCAAACAAGGCATGGACGTTTTGTGCACGTCGGTCGACTGACTCGATCGACCGACTCCTGACTTGGTCGACCGTGCGATCAACTGGTAGAGGCCTAAAACTGTATTTTTTTTAGGGATTAAAAGTTTGTCACTTTACCTTCAATAAAATCCCATAAATCCATAAAAATCTACAAAAAATAAGTTCAGAATTATACTTTGATATACAAACTTTAAGTAAATTCAAAACATGTTACAAATATTTTGAACTATTTTTATTACTTAAAAATTTTGACTTGAAACAAAATCTGTTTTTTTTCAAATCGATATTTCCAAAACTTCTTCAATTACAAATACAAGATATTTTAAATACTTTTAAAGCATAGAGTGTATGGATATGATCTACTACACATATATGATGAAATATCTATGTTTTTGATATTAAGCTCTAAAATAGTTTTGGTTAAACATGTGTATATAGGAAACTCCAAAAATCAAAACGATATTTTTCCAAAATGAAAACTCTTTTCCAAAGTGAAAACTCTTTTATGAAAACACAAATAAATCTTGTCTGTTATTGTATGTGGTATACTTGAGCAATCCACCAACTATTCTATCCTTTACATTTTATCTAAAACAAAATCTTAGCAAAAATAAACCTAGACACAAGTCTTCTCTTAAAGGGCTTCACTTGAAGTCTTCTTCTCCTTCTTGACTTAGTCCAAACTTGATCCAAAGAGCTAGACTCCTCTTGAGTATTTGACGTGATCTTGATACACACCTCTTGAATCAATACGTGCTAGCTCCAAAACTTGACTTGAAATCCTTTGTTGAAGCTAAACACTTACTAAGATCTTGATCATAAGTCTATATTCTACTCTTTAACAAATGAAGTTCTTATAAGGTTCTAAGAGACTATAAGAATCTTCAAGCGGGCTTCTCTGATAGTGACGTTAAATGCTTTAAGCTATAATCCCGTACATGAGTACCCTAGAGCCATCAACACCTTTCTTTAGAGGAATAAACCTGCTAAATCTTCTTGAACCCTGAAAGGCACTTAAAATAATTGAACTTGATTAGTATAAATAACTACATATGCTTTTTTATCATTAAAATACAAAACTGGTGATTGTAACTTTTGGGCCAACAATCTCCCCTTTTTTATGATGACAAAACATATGAGCTATTTAAAAGAAATGAAAGGAAAGAGCATCAAAAAGCTCCCCCTCAAGTTATGCTTATCTATCAAGTACAAGATATCAACAAGTTATATGATAAACGCATTGCATATGAGCATTAGTCAAGCTAATAATAGATAGTCAATAAATAATCAATAAATACTTCTCCCCCTTTTTGTCATGCGTCAAAAAAGGTAAGCAAAATAACCAAAAAAATTAAAAAAACAAATATAGATTTCAACATAAGGAAAAACTCATGAATCTATAATACAAACATTTAGTTAACCACAAATGAAAGAAAATCTGTTAAAATCAAGTGGCTTAGTAAAAATATCTGCTAGTTGAAAATAAGTTGAAACATAATCAATTTCAATATCTCCTTTCTTATAGTGATCTCTAAGAAAGTGATATCGAATTTTACGTGCTTTGTATTACTATATTGATTTACATTTTTAGTCTATGAATAGTACCAGTATTATCACAAAATATCTTAATATGATCATAATGCAAATCATAATCAAGAAGAGTATGTTTCATCCAAAGAACTTGTGCACAAGCCCCGGCCGCAACATGCTCCATCTCGGTGGTTGAGAGAGCTATAGAATTTTATTTCTTGAAAGACCATGACATATGACAATTTTCTAAAAATTGACAAGTTTCACTTTTGCTCTTCTTATCCACTCTACAACCGGCATAGTCAGCATCTGAAAAACTTGTCATGAAAAATTGTCCGGTCTTTGGATACCACAAGCCCATTCCAATAGTACACTTAATATATCTAATAATGTGTTTTATCGCAATCAAGTGGGACTCTTTAGGACAAGATTGGAATCTAGCACATAGACACACACTAAGCATAATATCCGGCCTACTAGTTGTTAAATAAAGTAAACTACCAATCATGCTTCCATAAAGTTTAATGACATTTATACCTTATTCATTCTTATCAAGTTTTGTTGTAGTAGCCATGGGAGTTTTGCTTGACTTTGCACCTTCGAGCTCAAATTTCTTGATGAGTTCCCTTGTGTACTTGGCTTGATTTATAAAAATCCCATCACTCATTTACTTGATTTGGAGTCCAAGGAAGTAGTTTAACTCGCCTATCATAGACATCTCAAACTCATTCTTCATGCATGATTCAAAATCTTTATCAAGCTTTTCATTAGTAGATCTAAATATAATATCATCAACATAAATTTGAACAATAAGAAAATCACTATCTACATCCTTTGTAAATAAAGTAATATCTACTTTACCTTTCACAAAATCATTTGAAATAAGAAAAATTGAAAGTCTTATATACCAAGCTCTTGGAGCTTGTTTTAAATCATATAAAGCTTTGTTTAATTTGAAAATAAAATCCAGATGTGTAGGATTAACAAATATGGGTGGTTGTTCAACATACACTTCCTCTTCAATAAAACCATTTAAACATGTTCTTTTGATATCCATTTGAAAAAGTTTGAAATCTTTAAAAGAATCAAAAGCAAGTATAATCCGTATGGCTTCAAGCCGTGCTACGTGTAACGCTTCGATCCCGCGGGTATGGAGAACTTACTATGACGTATATACGTAGGTCGAAAATACCCTCACGTATATACGCTAAGCATCAGTACAGGAAAGAATCAGAGTACGGAAGGACGTGGTATATTCCAATATATGAGTACAATTGCAAAGTTATCACCATGGGTGACACAATATTACAAGAATATTACATCACCGATAGGCGCAAATACGAGAACACAAAGAGATACACAAGTATGAACAGTACAAAGGGCGCTCAAGAGTTTACAGAAGGAAAACTCGAGATATGCGCAGGGGGCCTGGAAGGATAGGGCCTCAGACGGTCTACTGATGATCCATACTTCCACTGCGCCACTCCACTCAACAACCAGGAGAATCCACTAGCTCCAAGATCCAGGACCTGAACATGAGGATCCAGGGAGTCAGAACTCCCCAGCGAGTGGTGTTGCGAAAGTCAAATGGCGTGAAGAGATAAACACATGTGTATCGATAAATCCAAATCAAAGTATGCTTTGAAAATCATGTCATGAGCACAAGCATACATGAGCGGTAAGGAAGAAGAAAGAAGGAGAAATAGAGCAATGCTAGATATCTTCTAAACTAACATAAAATCGATAAAACCAAATACGAGCAAAACCAATCATATAAGCTTAGGTCAAGGCTCCATAAGACTAGTACATCGAAGGAATAATCCAAATAAGGAAACCTTCATCTATAAACCTTTATCCCATGTCACCATAATCCGAGCGCATATAACCCGACTTACATAACAACATAATAAATTGTATATTACCATCTTATTATAATTGGGGCCGTCTAAGTTGTAAGCTTCAATATGCGTCCCATTTCATATACTTTCACTTACAACTTATAGAGCAAGTTATATGAAAACTGATGAAGTTCGACGAACCATGTTTAGGATGAGCCCTGTACATGCCTGGGACAATGGTCTACGAGTATTTGGCGCAAAGTCGGAACGTACCGCTAGGTACCGAGACTTATTGTACGCCCAACAGGAATAGAGTATCGCAGATCCCATGAAAATAGGCCTCGGACGTGTGCATACTCGGCAGGAATAAACAGGAGTAGGGGTGCCAGTACACCCCACGGAATCCCTCAAGTATGTGGCCACATGTGACTCGATAAGATCACCATAAACATGACTATTCAGGACCCATCAGTTTCCCCCTAACCAGGTGCAAGTTGTCTTATTATAATTTATTATGTAATTATCAATTTACGGGAATAACAGGAGCAGGACATGATCAGAAATTCAAGAGTACATGAGTACATGTATAACTGGAGTACAAGTCACTATATATAATATAGGAGAAGAAGGCAAGATTCTCGTAAATGTGATAATCACAGGCCAAGTGTTAACATGATAGATAGCATGTGATAAGAGATAACATAATAGGAGCAGGTGTCAAGTAGTAAAATGTAGATAACAGGCATCAAGTAATAGTAGGTCAAGTGTTAACATATCAAGCATGTACATGGCAAGTGATAGAGTAATAGCTGAGAACAATCAAGTAAAGCTGAGCAAGCTGGAGGTACGGTCAGCAAACAGTGTTTAATACTAGAGCGCCTGGCGAGGTTATCGGGATGACTCGGCTTAAAGAACGAGTAGAAAATCCGACAGCATCTCGCCTACACGAATTTAGCGGTAAAGCGCTAAGCATGCCTACCAGGCAGAGCTGAAAGACCTGACGGTTTAATCACACTTCTCTTTTGAGGTATTAGGTGGGAGCCCGGAGGCTAAAGTATGCTCGGGTCTAAGCGCACTCTCTGTAGCTACCACGAAACCCATAAGGGTACAGGCCTAGAACCATTGGGTACCAAGAGTGGGCAAAAACCCATAGTCGTTACGAGAGTACCTACACGAGATGTTAGTACCACATTAGCATACATACAAGCATTATAATATCTACACTACCGTGGAGTGTAGAAGCCCAGCGGCTGATAGGGCCCAGAGGCCAAGTAGAAAGCCCGAAAGTTGATAGGGCCTGGAGGCCAAGTAGAAAGCTCGAAAGCTGAGAGGGTCCGGGGACAAGTAGGGAGCCCAGAGGCTAACGACCACGAAGGGTCGGCCACGCATGATATAAAGCAGTAAAAAAGTACATCACATGCATGGTATATAAGCAAGAAGTAAACTATCCTAATACAAGCATTCGTCACAGGCATATACATGTACAATCATGGGCACTCGTCTACATATAAATACAGGGCACATCCTAATACCAAACACATTTAAATATAACATAAAATACACATTGACCCTACGAAGTGGGGAAACCCAATCAAGGCGAAGACACTCGCCTAAATCTTCGAAAAGGCCGAAAACTCTGAAATCCCAGGAACTCGCGCACGCGCCATAAAATATAATTAAATATATATATATAATTTTTAGAGAGAAAGAGAAGAGGAGAGAGAAAAGAGAGAGAAAGACCTAGAAAGAGAGAGATTTAGAGAGAGAATCTCTAGAGAGAAAGAGGGAGCTAGGAGCAAGAGGCTTAGAGAGAGAAAAAGAGATCTAGAGAGAGAAAGAGAGTGAAACTGAGGGAAGAGAGATAGAACTAGAGAGAGGATGGTGTGAAGAGAGAACTGGAGAGAGAGAGAGAGAGAGAATCAACTAGAAAGATAGAGAGAAACCGAGAGAGAGACATGAGAGAGAGAGCACAGAGGGGGGCTATTGCCCCTACTCACGTACAGCGCCCCTTAGGGGGCGCAGGCTGGCCGCTGGCCTGGCCACGCCAGGTAGCGGCACCAGCTGGCGCGGCCACCGACGGGCAGGGTGGCGCCGACCACCCCAAAAGAGAGGGAGTGGAGAGGGAAAGGAAGGAAAAGAAAGAAAAAGAAAGAAGAAGAAAAGGAATAAGAAAAGGAAAAGAAAAAGAGAGAAAGAAGAAAAAGGAAAGAGAAGGAGGAGGGGAGGTCGCCGGAGTGGCTAGGTGGCGGCGGAGTTGGGAGGAAGAGAGAGGTAGAGTGAGAGAGAGAGAGAGAGTGAAGTTAGAGAGAGTTAGAGAGAGAAAGTGAAAGGGAGAAAAAAGAGAGAGGAAGGAAAATAGGTGAGAGAGGGGGGAGAATTTGAGAGGGGGAGGAAGGAGGAGGAGGCGGCTGTGTTGGCGCCAAGGGAGAAGAAGGAAAATGGGGAAAGAAAGAGAAGGGGAAAAAAAAGTAAAAGGAAAAAAAAAAGAAAAGGGGAAGATATTTTGGGTATTATGTTATGGAGGATTTTAGGGGAAAAAAGAAAAGAAAGAAAAAAGGACAATAGAGGAAAAGAGAGTGGATAGGAAAAATGGGAAAGGAAAGAAAAAGAACGAAAAGAAATATATATAGATAATATTCTGGATGAGGGAAAATCCCAAAAGCACTGAAAATGCCGAAAAATTAGACTGATCCGGAAGGTCTCATAAATATTATTTTAAGAAACATGATCAAATCGGTTTTTAGAAATAAAATCCCTTTTTCAAAATAAAAATCTTGGAGTCAACTATCGATGCCGGTCTACACGGTTCGGCCGGATTTTGATAAATTCTGAAAAATCTCAAAAATGCATTAAAGGAAAATATATAATTCTAAGAAGCAATATGAAAGCAGAATCTAAAAATTCAATTCTGATTATAAACTAAAAATCCTAGAATCAACCAGCGAAACTGGCCGACACCAAATCTGGTGGAATTTTGATAAAATTCAGAAAAATCTCAAAAAAAATTGATTAGATAGAAAATATGATTTTAAGAAATAATATGAAAGCTATTTCTAGAAATTCAATTTCATTTGTAAATTAAAAATCTGAGAATCGGTCAGCAGTACTGGTCGACGCCGGTTTTGAAGATTTTCAATTTAATTCAAGAAAATTTCAAAAAATCATGAAAAATCTAGAATATTAGAAAATGATGTTTGAAACTGAAATCGGTCAAAACTGAATACCAGAAAGACCAAATCGAGTAACCTGTTCCTAAAAATTCATTTAGTACCAATGATTGATCTATCATTGGGTCTAGGAATAAGGTGCCAAACTTCGTTGCGTTCGAAGTGGTTGAGCTCTTCTTGCATAGCAAGCAACCAATATAAGTTACCCTCAGGTTCGAGGATGTTCTTTGGTTCTATATGAGAAATAAAAGAAAAATAGTCACAAAAATCATGGAGTTTGGAGTGAGTAGTTACCCCCTTTGATAAATCACCTACGATAAGTTCCTTGGGATGACTTGTAACATATCTCCAATTCTTTAGATGCGGTTGTGTTGGTGCCACTTCAACCTTTTGAACTTCACCTTGTTCATGAAGCTTTGGCTTATGTTCTTGGATAGGTGAGTCCTTCAAGGTTACTTCCTCCATGTCTTCACCTAAAGAATCAATCTCTATAACATTCTTAACAAAAGCATTAGATTCTTCAAACTTAACATGCATATATTCTTCAATAGTCTAAGTAGATTTATTGAAAATTTTATAAGCCTTGCTAGTGTTAGAATAACCAAAAAAAAAAGCTTCAAAAGATTTTGCATCAAATTTTCCCAAGTTATCTTTGGTGTTTAAAACAAAACATTTATATCAAAAACTCTAAAGTAAGAAACATTTGGCTTTCTCAAGTAGTAAATTTCAAATGAAGTTTTGAAAGTATTTTTGCAAAAATAAATTCTATTTGATATATAATATGAAGTGTTTACGGCCTCGGCCCATAAATATTAAGGGAGTCTGTATTCACTAATCATTGTCCTAGTCTTTTTTTGAAGAGTACGTTTCTTCTTTTTAACGACTCCATTTTGTTGTAGAGTTCTAGGACAAGATAATTTTTGCCTAATTACATTTTCTTCACAATAAGTGATAAAAGAATGGTTAATGAATTTACCACCTCTCTCACTTCTAATACACAAAATCTTTCTTTTTCAATTCTTTTTCTAAAAATACGGAAATATGAAATGTTTTATCTTTGTGTTCCAAAAGAAAACCCATGTAAAATGAGAAAATTATCAACCAAAACAAAAACAAAATGGTTTTCATTTAAACTCTTAGTTTTAGTAGGGCCAAACAACCATATGGATTAACTCTAGTGGTTTAGAAGTCATGATACTTGATTGGTTTAAAATAGGACTTGGTTTGTTTCCCAAGTTGGCACGCATCACAAATGCGGTCCTTTTCAAACTTCAAGTAAGGAATACCCTTCACTGATTTCTTAGAGTTAATTTTAGATAGATGGTCAAAAGAGATATGGCCTAATCTTCTATGTCATGACTAAGAATTCTCATTGAAAGCATTTAAACATGAAGCATTGCAATTTAAATTTAACATATCAATAATATATACTTTATTTTCACGAAATATGGAAAGAATGCAAGCACGATTTTACTATCTAAAACATTGTAAGACAAATTATCAAAATAACTTTAAAATCTCTATCACAAAGTTAACTAATACTCAAGAGGTTAGGCTTGAGACCATCAATTAAAACAACATTTTCAATCAATGGAGATGAACCAATTTTAATATTACCCTTTGAGTCATCTCTGAAGGTGACAGTGCCACCTTCATGATACCTTGATAGGGCTGCAAAATTATTGATATCCCAAGTCATATGCATGAACAATCGCTATCAAGATACCACCGCTCCCTACGTTTTGGAGGCTTGATGTATACCTATATCAAATAATAAAGTTTTTGATTTTGGTACTTATATTTTCTTGAGTCCTATGACGTTGGTATTTTGAACCCAAATATGATTATTAGAAGCATTTATATGATCAAAATAAAATTTAGCTAAAGTGATCATTTCGGCCATAATAAGTGCATGAATATACTCTACCATACATAAATGCATGATGTGTATGATGAGCATGTGAAACTTGAGCATGCTTAGTGTGTGTGGCATGTTTATGAGTAAGAATGTGTTGTGATTTAGATGGGTGAGCATGCGTAGAATGAATATGTTTCTTTGAAGAATTTTCTTAGAAAACATGGCCTTTAATCTAGCCTTATTAAACTCACATTTTTTTTTTAAAATATTTCCCAAAGTGTTGATTTTAATTTTTAAAATAGAAATTTCATTTTCATCAATCATGAGAAATTTTGCTTTACATGAAATCTTGTATGCATCAAAATCTTTTTTTTGTAGATATGAGTGTGAAAGATAAAGCATCCTTTTCTTTAGAGAGAGAGATAATTTTATTTTGAAGAGTTTTATTTTCTTTTTTTGTTTCTAAATATTTCTTCTTTAAAAATCACAATCATCAAGGGACGGTTCAGAGGTTACCTTAGATGTGTTATCATTTTCCATGGAAACATAAGTTTGCCGTGTCCATCTCTTCTTCAGATTCACTTTCAGAATCCATGTTGCTTTAAGAGCTTTCTTCTTATATGGTTTCTTTAAGGGTTGTTTTTGATTCCGGACATCTGACAATGATATGTCTGGATTTCCGACAGTTGAAACAAATGATTTTCTTTTCCTCCTTCCCTTGCCATCGTCTTCTATTGTTGAACTTGGCCTTGTTGTACATCCTCCTTACATTTTTCACGAGGAAAAGATTTTCATCTTCTTCTTCATCATCATCGTTAAAGATGGTGGGAGTAGACTTGAAAGCAATCGTCTTTTTTCTTTTGTGACGCAGTTCCTTCTCTAGCCTTCCTCTCCATCTCATGGGTCTTAAGATTGCTGATAAGACCAATAAGCTTCATCTCTTCTTTGTCGTTTATCTCCTTCAATGTAGTAGCCTTGACTTCCCATGAGGGTGGAATTGCATAAATGACCTTCCTTACTTTTTGATCATTGCCAATGACATCACCTAAAGAAGCAAGATCATTAGTGATTTTAGTAAATTTTATAACAATATCATCAATGGAATCATGTTCATGCGCAGTGAAATTCTCATATTGGGAACGCACAAGATCAATTTTAGCCCACTTGTGATATTCCCTCGTGAGTGACCACTAAGTTTGACCAAATCTCGCAGGCGGATTTGCATTGAATGAGCTTAGTTATGTCATCATCGTTCAAGGCTTGAAGCAATGCATAGTGTATTTTTGCATTGGCATCAAATTCCTTGGTGGTAATGTCGGACCAAGTGTCCTTATCACCAAAAGGTACACTGAAGGGTTTAGTCACCGCCTTTACAACCCGGCTTCTCAGGGATTGCAAAAATACGGTTATCTTAACCTTCCATATGAGAAAGTTATAGCCATCAAACTTGGGAGGAGTCTTAATACCTTCAGCCATTTTATGGTGGATGAGAATGAAGATGTTAATGAAGTGATTAACAAATATGATCTCTCTAAGGTGGTTAAGCCAAACTTTAGAGACCAAAGCTCTGATATCAACTAAAAATACACCTAGCGAGGGAAAATAGGTGTATAGCTAATCAAATGCAAATTCTAAATAATTTATAATGTATGATACAAACCGATCATTCAAAACAAAAATTGAAGCTGGATTCCCCGTGAAGGGCCCTGAACTTCTCCTCATGATTCCTCTAGATTAGAGTTGAGGTGCTCAATTGCTATCTTGTTAAGATGAGTACTGATCTACAAAAATAAATAAATAATAAATAATTAAATGAAATAGAGATAATAAGGCAATCGCAAATAAGAAAAATTTGTTTCCAGGTTCGAGCCATTGCTCTACGTCCCTGCCTTCACCACCATGAAGGATTTCACTATTCACTAATGAATCTTCCACAAAGGGACCTTACAGTAAGGAATTACAACCACTTGGAGTTCACAACTCCCCAACTCAATCCTCCACACACCAGAGGCAGCACAAAGGCAATTCAGATTACAAACTCTTGGTGATCAAGAGATCACAAACACTCTCTTACAACTCTCTTATAAATTCCTATATAGTAAAAAGTAGATTTGAAGCGCAAGGATGTATGTGAGAGTGAAAATCAGAATAGAGAGAGTATAAGAGCAGAAAACTCAATTAAAAACTTTAAAATTGAAAGCACAAAAGAAAACTTTGAAAACTTTTTCTCTTTGAAAGCAAAACTTTGATTTTAATAGAATTTTTTTATGGTATAAACTAAATCCCAAAGGCCTTTTATATAAGCTTTAGAAAAACATATTTAGAATTGTTTATTAGGTCATAAAGGGAAGAATTTGACCCTCAGAATTCAAATCACCATGTTTTAAAAACATGTTAAAAATATAGATTTTAAAATTTGACCGTTGGCGCTCGGTCGACTCGGTTTAGCCGAGACCAAATTAATTTTCACACTTATAAATTTCACTCTTATAAACTCTCTTATAAATTCTCTTACAACTCTCTGGCAGTCTGTCGGTCGACCGCTAGTCGACCGGCCCTTTAAAAAATTTGACCGTTGGCGCTCGGTCGACTCGGTTTAACCGAGACCAAATTGATTACAGTCGGTAGACTCATTGGTCGACTGCAGGGGAGAGCGGTCAACCAGTCGGTCGATCGTGAACACGCACAAACAAGCACAACCCCACTGCAAGATGTTCGGTCAACCGGACAGTCGACGGTTCTGGCCTGTAATAGGCACGGTCGACTGCCCGGTCGACCGACCTAGGCCAAAATCAGCACCAAGATTTGTTTTAAAAATAAAAAGAATTTTAAATAATTTTTGTATGAATTTTGAAGGGGAAAACATGTATAGCAAGGAGATACAAGTTCTAAACTTCAATAAAATTATTTAAGAAAATGTGGAATATGTATCAAGACTAAACATGTCAAAAATACCAATACAAATAAATTGTTCTTTCGAAAATGTGCATTTTTGTGTGTGTAAATGATTGGTCACTAATGTTGCATATTTAATGTTACATTTCCATACTTATTTTAGAATAAAAGCCTGCATTGTCCTAATTATTTGTTTAATTTATTTGCAGGCCCAATCCTTAAGGAGATGAAGAGAAATGAGCCCAAAAGCCCACCAGAATTCTGAATTAAATCAGAGTTAATTCGTACACATAAAATCAGGGCAAAATCAAGAGGTTGAAACCGGTTGAGAAGAATCCTCTCAGGATCGATCGGTTAAAGCCAAGAATCCAAGGCCATTTCTTCAAAATCTCGGAGCCAAACTGCAAAACCAACTCCAGATAAAGTCAGAGGGAGAAACCGGGGAGACCCACCAACAGGGTGTGGCCACCTGGCCACACCCTGGCCGCGAAAACGCGGCAAAAGCCGCGTTTCCGCGGCAAAGTTAGGGAGTTAGGGGGAGCGTTTGCTCCCCCGATCTCCCCGGGATCTTGTTGGTTAGGGTTTTGCCTATAAAAGGCTTGTACTTGCGCTGAAAATGGGACGTCAATGCAGAGTTAGGATTTTAGACTAGTTTTCCATTTCTTAGTTTAGGTTTTTGTTTTTCCTTTTTATGTAATTGTAATTTTCATTTATGTAATTCAGAGGAGATCGACTTTCATCGAAGAACAAGAATGAAGCTTGAGCTATAGTGACAATGGTGTAAGGTTTTCTTTCTTTTCTTTGATTGTTATGAAATCGAATCGAGGTTTTTTATGTATATGTACTTCTATTTAGTCTTCTTCTTCTTCTTTTCTATTTTACTTTTCTTTTTCGTACAATCGTCTTCCAAGTGAGTCTAAAAGCATCGAAAGAGCCTTGCCATTGCGAGTGCCACCGATAGCTCATGACGATGGAATAGAGTCTCTCTCTGTATCATTTCATTCTTGAAGTAGTCTTGATGATGTAATGTGGACGAAGACCAATACTCAAATCTTATGGGCTATGCGCTGAATGCCTCCACTTCAAGGTAAAATCATCGCTGAAGACTCAAGGTAAGCTTTTGACGAAAAGAAGGTAAGCAATTGTTTTTATTTCTTTTCTTTCATTTCTGTAAATTAAATCACAAACACCACTTCTTCCAAATCGTTTTCATTCTTCTTTCCACTTCATTGTACATAGTCGCTTTTATTGTTTTCTGATTTTCCACCTTCTTCATCTTTCATTCTCTTCTAACATAACATGATTCTTTCACTTTTTCTTAACTTAAAAACAGAGAAGAACCTTCGCTTTTATTCTTAACGATTTCAATAAAGAACCGTAAAGCTTCCATCGCAAACCCTCCTTGTGGATCACGACCCACATAGCCACTTGCTATAGCGGAAGAATTGAGCACTTGCACACTTCTTTTCTTAAGCTCTATAATCTCGTATTTTGTGTGCAGGTTTAGCCTCAATCAAATTTTGGCGCCGTTGCCGGGGAGGGTAAAACGGTTTTTATTGAAATCTGAATTTTTATTGCAAATTTTTTTAGAACTAAACGAATTTTCTTCTTTGTTGCAGGTTACAGGGCAATCAAAGCAGGAAATTAACATTGCAGTGACATACAAGTGGTATTGGGCCTCTGCTTTAGAAAGCAGAGACCCATTGCCCTCTGAATTGCCGCGTTTCCACGGCAAAAGCCGCGGATCCGCGGCAATAAAGAGTTGACTACTAACAAGTTTTTGCAGGGCTGCTAGCTTTGCAAATTCTAGTTTGCTGCAATTATTTATTTCTTATATGCCATCACAAAAACCTGCTAATAATCAATAGTAAAAAGTTTGTTGCAAAATTTAAAAAATTGATTAGACGTTTGCATTTTAGGCACGTGTCTTTTCAAGTCATTTACCTTTACTGTTGAAGAGTGCTGGAGCAAGGTATGTTTGCATTGCATCTAGAATAGGACTATCTCTTTGTTGATTTATATCGCTTAGAGTGAATCTTATTTGTCTTGTACACTTGCACAAAATTATTTTAAGGGCACTAACCCATAACAAGATAAGGTGGGGATTTAATCACCCTTCCTTAGCCTAAAAATCAGAATCCAAGCACTCACTAACCCAAGCCTAACTTAAAATGAGTAGACGTTGGCCCTAGGGACATCTCGGACTCAATTAGGAGATTATCCTAAGGGGGAAAGGTGTTGGAACTTGACTCTTGCCAAATCAGTGTCTAGGAAAGGGATTAAGGGCCGAAAGCCTGAAGGTTGGTGGTTATTTAATTAAGGAACGTCTTTTGACGGAAAACCTCCCACCAACCTTGCCCTGACCTGGCTGATTAGCTTGTGGTCAAAGTCTACATTAAACCTCCTGTGGACAGTCTAACCAGTTAGGAGTCGTCTACGTCTAGGTCTACCCTAACTTAGGTTAGAATTTTTTCTTTCTTGTTTGTTTATTTGTGTGTTTTTCTTTCTTTTTGTTTGTATTCCATTGTGTGATATGGCTTATAATAATAATTTTTTCAACTATAATAATATCCATATTATACATCAAGCTCTTTTTCGGATATTACCAATTCGGCATATCATGACTTTAACTAACCTAGTGTGCCGGATTGGTCTTATCCGAATCCATATAACCCATGTCCCTCATCGTATGACTATAATTTCCATAACGATTTCAACTCTTCACAGAGTCAGTGGGGATTCACCTACCCCGAGTCCAATTTTCAACCACAGTGTCCTCCTTCTCCACCTAGTCCACACTATTTTCAAGAGTCATACTCAGTTCCACCAGTCCAAAATAGAAAACCATCAATTTTGGAACGGAGTATGCGTGAGTCCAAACAACAATCACAAAATCTGATGGACTCACAATTTCAATACCACTTCCAAAACAACTCTTCATCTTTTCGACAAGACAATGAACCCATCAACTATGAAAAGATGCTAGAAGCCATGACTCATGCTCAAAATGCTAGAAATCATGACATAGATATGATGGTCGAATCTCTACGTTCCCACCGTCCTGATGTCACTTACCATTCTGTTAGAGCCGAAGAGTCATGTTGTTTTGGAAATCAAAATTCTATTTCAGAACAACCATTTGAACTTGCCCAAACTCCAAATTTTGAAAAAGATATTGATAGTTTGGCTAGTTTTCCTTTTCCTGAAATAGAACTTGAAAATGATTATGATCCTGAACCCCAAATTAGTGATTCAATTCTATTTCCTGATTCAATTATGACTCCGGTATCTTCACCTGACTTCAATCTTTTCCCGGAGTCAATATTGGATCCTGTACCAATTCATAAAGAAATTGAATCACCCATCTTTGAGGATCATGTTGAACTTGACCAACTTTACAATTTTGAAAATCCCATGGATAAATTGGCGAGTTCTCCAATTTTTGGTATTGAACTCAATGAGATATGTGACCTAGATTCTCACATATGTGATCCAGTTCAACTTTCTGAATCAATATTGACTCCTATTTTATTACCAAACTTGAATAATATTCTAGAGTTAGTTTTGATTCCCCCACCTATCATTCCTGAACTGGAATCACCCATATTAGGTCACATCCCATTGTTAGAAAATACATGTGGACTTGAGTTTCAACTTCTTGACTTGGACCCGCTTCTTGAACCAATTTCGACTCCTGAACCTTTACTTGACTTAAGTCACCTTCCTGAGTCGGTATTAGTTCCTGTCCTTCCTGAGTCCAAGTCAATCATTCTATCATTTCCTTTCTGGGACGAGGTGGTTGACAAATTTGACTCCGAAATTAGTTATGGAATATGGAAATTAGATGGGATTAAATTTTTAATAAAAATTCTTCATGGATTTATCTTTTTAATGGGTTATATTAAAGATATTGCTGGTGGGTTCCTCCGTGACCCAAGAAAAATTGATTGGGACATGTTTCGTGGACCAATCAGACCACCACCGGAACCACCACCTTAAGGTAACCATTTTCCTTCCCTTTCTTCTTTTTCATGCATCTATGCATTAATTCATACATTGAGGACAATGCATGAGATAGGTGTGGGGGAGGGTCTAACATAACTTTTCTTTTTCTTAAAAAAAAAATTAACACTTTTCTTTACTTTTAAAAAATTTTTTGAAAAATAGAAACAATATTTTGACTTATTTTTGTAAGAAATTAAGTTAATTTTAAGGAATAGGAAAATTCAAATTAGGATTTCTTATACTTGGTCAAAATAAGATTATTTGTTTGATTTTTAGAGTTAGGAAGATAATTTGTCAAAGTAATTTGGTCTTGATCTTTACCTTGATGAAATATGCACACTTCATACACTTACACACTTAGGGTTCAAAAACAAAGATTCTTATGCCTTATAAAATATATATATATATAAACAAATCTAATTATTGATTAGCTAGGTGCTTTGGCCTAAGAAAGCCTTAGTATTTATGCAAAAGATAATTAGATCAGTTTGAAAAAAAAGAAAAAAAAACAAGTCTAATTATTGATTAGCTAGGTGCTTTGGCCTAAGCAAGCCTTGGTATTTATGCGAAAGATGATTAGATAAGTTTGAAAAGAAAAATCCTCTGATTAAGCTGGGTATTTGTGCCTAATAAAGCATAAGTATTCACGCCTAAAAGAGGTTCATATAATAAAATCCTTAGTTTTGTGGCCTTATTTGCTCAAGTCCTTAAGTCCTTGGGGTGTTTTCTCACCTGGTGCCCTAAGACCGTTTGGTTTGAGAGTCATCGATTAAAGGCTCGTTACATGGGCAGATTAGAAAGCCTAATAAAACTAAGGAATAATACCACAAAAAGAAAAAAGAAAAAAATAATAATAACAACATATATATATATAATAATAAGGCATAAGAGTTAGAGTTAATGAGCCCTTAGTCAAAATTTTCACAGTCACAAGGTGCATATGACTTAGGGTAAAGTAATAAACTAGATGAGAAGTACAATTTGACTCCTTACTTTGATTGATAACAAATTTTTGAATAGAGACTAAGTTTAGGAATGAAAAATTCAGTTTTCCTAAAACTTATAGATTGCTTAAATCTTACAATCATATTTCAAATATTTTTCTCTTTCAAAATGCTTTTTGAAAACACTAACTCTTTATTTCCCTTTCTTTATGGATTTTGTGGGTGCAATCCGCTGAAAACCCTCACGAGACAAAACTCGTCCTCTAGGGGAAACCTAGAGGTTTAACGGCTTGTTGCACATGCTCAGTGCAATCGCGCAACCTGCGAAAGTGGTCTAATAATCTCTAGTATAGTTTAGTTATTTTGCTCGAGGACGAGCAAAAGATAGGTATGGGGGTGTGATTGGTCACTAATGTTGCATATTTAATGTTACATTTCCATACTTATTTTAGAATAAAAGCTTGCATTGTCTTAATTATTTGTTTAATTTATTTGCAGGCCCAATCCTTAAGGAGATGAAGAGAAATGAGCCCAAAAGCCCACCAGAATTCTAAATTAAATCAGAGTTAATTCGTACACATAAAACCAGGGCAAAATCAAGAGGTTGAAACCGGTTGAGAAGAATCCTCTAAGGATCGATCGGTTAAAGCCAAGAATCCAAGGCCATTTCTTCAAAATCTCGGAGCCAAACTGCAAAACCAACTCCAGATAAAGTCAGAGGGAGAAACCAGGGAGACCCACCAACAGGGTGTGGCCACCTGGCCACACCCTGGCCGCGGAAACGCGGCAAAAGCCACATTTTCGCGGCAAAGTTAGGGAGTTAGGGGGAACGTTTGCTCCCCCGATCTCCCCGGGATCTTGTTGGTTAGGGTTTTGCCTATAAAAGGCTTGTACTTGCGCTGAAAATGGGACGTCAATGCAGAGTTAGGATTTTAGACTAGTTTTCCATTTCTTAGTTTAGGTTTTTGTTTTTCTTTTTTATGTAATTGTAATTTTCATTTATGTAATTCAGAGGAGATCGACTTTCATCGAAGAACAAGAATGAAGATTGAGCTATAGTGACAATGGTGTAAGGTTTTCTTTCTTTTCTTTGATTGTTATGAAATCGAATCGAGGTTTTTTATGTGTATGTACTTCTATTTAGTCTTCTTCTTCTTTTCTATTTTATTTTTCTTTTTCGTACAATCGTCTTCCAAGTGAGTCTAAAAGCATCGAAAGAGCCTTGCCATTGCGAGTGCCACAATAGCTCATGACGATGGAATAGAGTCTCTCTGTGTATCATTTCATTCTTGAAGTAGTCTTGATGATGTAATGTGGACGAAGACCAATACTCAAATCTTATGGGCTATGCGCTGAATGCCTCCACTTCAAGGTAAAATCATCGCTGAAGACTCAAGGTAAGCTTTTGACGAAAAGAAGGTAAGCAATTGTTTTTATTTCTTTTCTTTCATTTCTATAAATTAAATCACAAACACCACTTCTTCCAAATCGTTTTCATTCTTCTTTCCACTTCATTGTACATAGTCGCTTTTATTGTTTTCTGATTTTTCACCTTCTTCATCTTTCATTCTCTTCTAACATAACATGATTCTTTCACTTTTTCTTAACTTAAAAACAGAGAAGAACCTTCGCTTTTATTCTTAACGATTTCAATAAAGAACCGTAAAGCTTCCATCGCAAACCCTCCTTGTGGATCACGACCCGCATAGCCACTTGCTATAGCGGAAGAATTGAGCACTTGCACACTTCTTTTCTTAAGCTCTATAATCTCATATTTTGTGTGCAGGTTTAGCCTAAATCAGTAAATCTTTGAGCATCAAATCTATATTCTACTCTTTAACAAACTAAGTTCTTACAAGGTTCTAAACGACTACAAGAATCTTCAAGCGGGCTTTTCTAATAGCGACGTTGAATGCTTTGAGCTACAATCCCGTACTTGAGTACTCTAGAGCCATCAACGCCTTCCTTTAGAGGAAGAAACCTGTTAGATCTTCTTAAACACTGAAACACACTTAAAATACTTAAATTGATGAGTACTAAAAAATTACATATGCTTTGTTATATCAAAACACAAAACCGGTGATTGTAACCTTTGGGCCAACTGGCCGTTCATTGTGAAAATTATGTTCCCACATAGTGCGATAAAGATCAACGATCCTAAGAGCGGTAATGACTTTAAGGTGAATGATAAATGCCTTAAATCTTTCTTAGAATCATGTTGGTAAATGAGACGACGATGGGTCTATTCAACCTATTGTACAGTAACATTACCTCTTTTACATTTTATTTCATGCATCTATACATTTCGTTCATACAATGGGGACAATGCATGAGATAGGTGTGGGGAAGGAGCACAATCATTAAACATAATATATATATATATATATATAGGGAGCTGATCCTCTAAGAACGGTTCTCACGCATTTCTGTGAGAACTTTCACGTAGGTCGTCGGATCTGATAGATCAAATCAAATAAAACTAGATCTCTATCAGATCTGACGGTCCACGTGAAAGTTCTCACGTCAATTTGTGAGAACCGTTCTTAGGGGATCAACTCACTATATATATATATATATATATATATATATATATATATATATATATATATATATAATAATATATATATATATATATAATATATATATATATATATATATATATATATATATATATATATATATATATATATATATATATAGCTCTGTAAAATCCTTTTTAAAGTGAGAAACAATATTTTGATCTATTTTTTACAAAACTTAAGTTAATTTTAAGGAATAAGAGATCAAAATTAAGATTTCTTATACTTAGTCAAAATATGATTGTTTGTTTGATTTCTAGGTTTAGAAAAAAATTGAAAAAGTAATTTAATCTTAATTTTTACCTTGATAAATATGCATATTTTATACACTCACACACTTAGAATTCAACAACAAAGATTCTTATGCCTTATAAAAAAATAATTTTTTTGTTATTATAAAAAATTTCTAATTAAGCTATGTATTTGTGTCTCATAAAGCATAAATATTCATGCCTAAAAGTGGTCCATAGTACAAGTAAAATCCTTAGTTTTGTGTCCTTATTTGCTCGAGTCCTTAAGTTCAAGGGATGTTTTCTCACCCGGTGCCCTAAGACCGTCCGGTTTCAGAAATCACGGACATTAGGCTCGTTATATGGGGAAATTAGAAAGCCTAATAAAACTAAGAAATATCACCATAAAAATATATATATAATAAGGCATAAGAGTTTAAGAATACTGAGCAAGAATTTCACGCTCATAAGATGCATATGACTTAGGGTAAAATAATAAATTAGATGAGAAACACAGTTTTAATCTTTACTTTTAATGATTACAAGTTTTGAATAGAGACTAGGTTTAGAAATGAACAAATTTGGTGAACTATGACTTATAGATTACTTAAGTTTTTGCAAAAAATTGTCAAATATTTCTTCTCTATTTTAAAAGAAATTTTCAAAAATACTAACATTTCTTAAATTGTTTTATGGATTTTGTTAGTTTAATTCACTGAAAACTCTCACGAGACAAAACTCGTCGTCTAGGGTAACCTGGAGATTTAACGACTTGTTGCACATGCTAAGTGCAATCGTGATTCCTATGTAAGTGAGTCAGGGTAAATTAGTTTGTTTTTCTTTATTTGTTTTACTCGAGGACGAGCAAAACGATACGTGTGGGGGTGTGATTGTTCATAAATTTTACATATTTTTACATCATATTTCACATTTATTTTTTATAAAACATTGTTATTAAATTTTAGTTTTGTTTAGTGATGTACATGCCTCCATAAATAAAAAGAAAGAAGCCCAAGAGAAGCCCAAAAATCCTAATACCAAATAAAAATTTTGGGATAAATCAAATCAAATTTGGAAATAAGGAGAGAATTCAAATTAATTCGGAAATTGATAATAAGTTGCGCCCCAAGTCAAGGAAAAGATATGTTATCTTAATATCCAAAATTCAAATTCAAGTTCGAAAAATATATCTCCTGATGGATGGACGAGATGAAGTCAGAGCCCAAAATGCAGCCACAGCTACTAGGATTGCCACGCCTCCTCCCTTTTTGCCGTGGAAATGTGATAATATTCTGAAATCTGGTTTGGCAATTGGATATACATCTTCGACTGGGGTTTATCCATTATTTCTACTATAATACAAAGCCAGAGCAAGTTGGATATACATCTTTCATCTAGACGACTCCTAATATTAGACTATCTTTAGGAAGTATATTGCCGACCTTAACCTCAAGTTAATCGACCAGGTAGGTGACAAGATCGGTGGGAGGTTACCAGTCAAAGACGTTCCTTAATTAAGTAACCACCAACTTCGGGCTTTCGGCCCTTAATCCACTTCCTAGAAACCAATTTGGTAAGAGTTAATTTCGAACAACTTTCTCCTTCAGCCAACTCCTAATGAGTCCAAGTTAACCTAAGACTAATGTCTAGTCAATTTTTATTTTAGGGTTAGGGTTGTAAGTGCAACGGAGTTGATTTGTGGGCAAGGAAGGGTAATGACGTCCCCACCTTATCTTGTTTATGGGATTTGCCCTTAAAGCGATTTAGTACACGTGTAAAGCAATAGACAAGTATTCACTCAAAAGCAGTAAATCAGCTAAGGATGCTTCCTAGGCTATATGCAATGCAAACGTATCTTATCGCCAGTACTTTTCAACAGGAATTAAGAAAATTTAAATAGACACGTACCTAAGATGCAAGAGTCTAATTTTTTATTTAGTCAACTAATAGGTTACTGGTAATTAATTAGCAGTATGCAGGTCATAAAAAAATAATCTTAAAGCAGTAAAGAGGACTTTGCAATTTGCAGCAACCTGCAAAAGATCAGTCAGTAGTGAACTACTACTGTCGCGGAAACGCGGCAATTGCGCGGCTAGATAGTAGGCTCTGTTGCTCTGCCTTCTAGGGCAGAGGCACAGAGTTGCTATATGTCCTTCGCTGCAGTTATAGTTCCTATTCTAAGATCCTGCAAACAGAAAGAAGAAAAAGAAGAATTAGTTTTTGAGAATATCGTACTGTTCCCTCCCCGACAACGGTGCCAAAATTTTGATTGAAACGAGAAAATAATACAGAAAAAGTTTAGAAAATTTTAGTCTCGTTTCAAGGTAACCGCGTAGCAAGGGCTAGGCGGGTCGATCCACAGGGAAGGATGCTATGGAAGCTTTTCGGAACGATCTTCTCTGTAATTGGCTTGGAAAAGAAAAAGAGATATTGATTGTGAGAATTAGATTTAATCAAGTAAAAGAATTACAGTTTACTAATCATCTACCATAACTAAAGTGTTAGTCTCAAAGAATGAACATCATATTGAAAGAAGAATTACCTACCCAAGGGTTTTGATTGAGAATCAAGCAAGATGAATAAAGATGTTGTAAACCCTAATTAGTTTGCATTAATAAAAATTAAACTATAGTTCATCTTAATTTCAAAGAATAGCATAAGAAAAGTTTACTTAAAAGTATGCTATCAAAGTAGTTAAATATGAACCATGAATGACCATTTAAAATGAGCAATCCAAATTAGTTAAACTAAATTATTGATTCACCTCCAAAAACACCAATTTTAATCTTAGGGTTTCTAACAAGCATAGATGTCAATCAGTTCATCTTTTAAACTAAACTAGGGTTGATCGAGAGATTAGCAAACCATAGTTTTAATTAGTTATTCATATTTTTATTTTTATTTTCAATTTTTATTTTAAATAAGAAAAGTTGCATGAAAACTGAAGGAAGAAAAATAAATAATCTAAGCAGAAAACTAAATTAAATTGCAAAGAATAAAAAGAATGAAGAACTTTTTATTGGATGTCACTGACCAATTACAAAGCTCCTCTGCTTCTTCAACAATCTTCTTCTCCAAATAATAAAAATGAAAAATATAAGAAAATTTAGAAAGAAGAAAATATCTAAATAAAACCCTAAGCTTCAGCTCTCCGATCCCCCTCTCTGTTGCTCTGCAGAGGTAGTTATAGGAGATATAAGTGTACAGTCTCAGTACAACTCTCTCACGAAACCACGTTGCCAGATTCATCCAAACAGCCGTGGAAACACGGTAAAAGCCGCGTTTCCGCGACAATAGTGTGACCAATGGCAACGCGCTTTCACCTGTGGTCTTATCTGGTCCATCCATCAGGGTGCCTCCTTCTGAATTCTGCCTTCAAACCCTCTATCTTGAGAACTCTAGATAACTTGGGAAGCAAGTTATCATAAATTCGAATTTTGAAAACAATTTGTTCCCTTTATCTTTATCTTTAAGCCTTTCTCCCCTTTATCTTTATCTTTGTATTGCAAGCAACCAGATTTAAGTAGAAGTCCATCTCTGTTTTAGGATAAGGATCCATCTTATCTTTTTCCTCATCCTCTTTAGTAATTAGGAGTTCTATTTTATCCTTCCTCTTCCTCCCCTAGATTTTAATTTAATAATTTAAAATCTAAGTTTAGATTAAGTTAGATAAGATAGAAAATTCTAAATTACTAAAATAAATTATGCATGTGGGCTTGTGGAATTTTTGGGCTTTTGGGATTCACTTGTACTTTATTTCTTTATTCTTTAATTACTCAAGCCTGCATAACTTTAAACAATAAAACATTAGTAGCAGTGCTTAATAAAGGAATAAGTAGGGAAATATGATGATAAAAATGATGATAAATATGCACATTTGACTACCTATCATATCCCCACACTTATCTTTTTGCTCGTTCTCGAGTAAAAATAAAAATAAAAAGGAAAATAAAATAAAAACTAACCCATGCTAACTCACTTTCATAGGAATCATTGTTGCACTTAGCACGTGCAACAAGCCGTTAAACCTCTATGTTATCCCTAGAGGACGAGTGTTGTCTCGTGAGGATTTTCAGTGGATTACACCCACAAAATCCATAAAAGAAAAAGAAAATGTTAGTGATTAATTTATTAATTTTGAAAAGGAGAAATATTTGAAATTTGTTTGAAGAAACTAAGCAATCTATAAGTTTTAGGATCATTATTTTTATTCATTCTTGAACTTAGTCTCTATATAATAATTCGTTATCAATTTTAGATAAGGATTAAAATTGAATTTTTATATAGTCTTTTTTTGTTACACTAAGTCATATGCATCCTTGTGAACGTGAATCTTTACTAGGAATTCTTTAACTTGGACTCCCATGCCTCTTTATTATATATATATTTTTTAATATGTACAACTCATCTAATTTTCTTTTGTATAAGTATCAAGGTTTCTTATGGCCCTCATACTTAACTAATTGACTATTAGATGTGTTAGTACATATATAGATAATATTTCTTTGTTTCTTAGGCTTTTTAATTCACTTATGTAGCGAGTCTAAGGTCGGTGGCTCCCAAACCGGTCGGTTTTAGGGCACCGGGTGAGAAAACAGCCCACGGACTTGAGTGCTCGATTGAACTAGGCCACAAAACTAAGAACTTTATTTATAAAATCACCTTTAGGCGTGAATACTTATACTTCTTGAGGCACATGTATCCAGCTTAATTAGTGAACTCTATATTTTTTTATATTATTTTTTACAAGACACAAGAGTCTTTGTCTCAGAATCCTGGACGTGTAAGTGTATTAGATATGCACATTTCATTAAGGTAAAAATTAAGACTAATTAATTATTCAATTTTTCCTCCTATACCAAAAAATCCAACAATTTATTTTATTTTGACCAAGTTTTTAGAAATCCTAATCATGATTTTCCTAATCCTTAAGATTAACTTGGATTTCTTTCAAAAGATAAGTCAAAATATTGTCTCCTTTTTCAACTATATTTTATTAATTTTTTTATTTTTTATTTTATTATTAATATTATTTTATTTTTATTTTTGTTACGTTAATAACCTAAGGTTAGTGAGTTATGTTAACAGCAACCTACAGTTAGTTAATAATCTATGTTAAAATAATTATCATAATCTATGTTAAAATAAATATCTTTTTTTATTATTTTTTTATTTTTATATTAAGGTTAGTACCCTCCCCCACATTGTCTCATACATTGTCCCAATGTATGCATGTATGTATAAATGCATGAAATGAACTGGCAGAGAGGTAGAGTTACCGATATATTGGGTCAAAAAGACCCACGGCTGTGTCTACTTCCGGTACTAATTCCAAAAATGGTTTCAGACGTTGACCATTTACCTTGAATTTATTTCCATTCTTAGGGTCGTATATCTCTATGGCTCCATGTGGAAACACAGTCTTAACAATAAAAGGCTTTGTCCATCTTGATTTCAACTTTCCAGGAAAGAGGTAAAGTTTAGAGTTATAAAGTAAGTCTTTTGTCCTTGGACAAAAGTTTTTCTCATGATGAACTTATCATGAAAAACCATAACCCTATCTTTCATAATCTTCGCACTTTCATATGCCTCGTTCCTTAACTCCTCAAGTTCAGAAATTTGCAATTTTTGAAGTTCACCGACCTTATCTAGATCAAAATTCAGTTGCTTAATTGCCCATGAGGCTCGATGCTCTAACTCAACAGGAAGGTGGCAAGTCTTTTCAAAGACTAATTTATAAGGAGACATTCCTAGAATCGTTTTAAAGGCGGTCCTATATGCCCATAAGACATCCACCAATTTGGTGGACCAGTCCTTTCTATTTTGATTCACTGTTTTCTCCAAAATAAGCTTAATTTGCCTATTTGAGACTTCTACCTGCCCACTGGTTTGAGGATGATAAGGTGTAGATAACTTATGTTTTATGGCATATTTTCGCATAAGAGCTTCAAAAGTTCTATAGCAAAAATGTGTACCATTATCACTAATTATGGCACGAGGGGTTCAAAAGCGTGAAAAGATGTTTTCTTTTAAGAACTTGACAAAAACTTGGTTGTCATTTGTCTTGCAAGGGATGGCTTCAACCCATTTGGATACGTAATCTACAGCCAACAAGATGTATTGGTGCCCAAATGAATTAGGGAAGGAACCCATAAAATCAATGTCCCACACATCAAAGAGTTCTACTTTTAGAATTGGGTTTAGGGGTATCATATTATGTTTAGAAATCCTTCCTATCATTTGGCATTTTGTGCAAGTCTTACAAAAGTCAAATGCATCTTTAAACAAAGTGGGCTAATAGAAGCCACTCTGTAGTACCTTTTCAGCTGTTTTGCGGAGACCAAAGTGTCCACCGCTAGCAAATTCATGACAAAAGGCTAGAACACTGATTAGTCTATAGTTCTGCATTATTATATCACATTTCCCTACTGATTTATGAATAAAATGTCGGTCTAAACCGTGTTTTGGTCTATCTCGCAGATAATCAAGACAAAGGAGGGCAAAAGGGTAATAAAAGCTTAATTAAACTCATTTTTGGTAATTAAATCTACATTTCTTAGAGGCCAAGTAAGAGATCTTCTAGAAGATACATTGAACCTAAACCCTTGCAAACGTCAGACGAATATACGGATGAAAATACCTGAATCAGAGCATATCTAGAAGGTCCCCGAAGCGCCATGAATCCCTGCACCAAAACCAGGGACCTAGGTCCCTGGTGTTGCCGCGAAAACGCGGCAATAGCCATATTTCCGCGGCAAGGTGGTAGTGTCATGCGTCGATCTTCGACGTGTGGCCTCGTCTCGTCTTCTGGAACCTTCTTTTGCCTATAAATATGGCAGGGTTTGGCCAAAACGTAGGCAGATTAGGAATTAGGCTAGGTTTCTCTCTTCTAGTTGTAGATTAGCATTTTCTTTCTCTTTTATTTTATATTTTCATTTTTTTAGATCATGTATTAGGACAGAGAGATTCAGAGAGAGATTGATGTAATAGATGGTGACAATCTATGTAAAGGTGTCTCCTTTCTTCTCCATTGTAATCTTCTCCATCTTTTATATGATGCTTGGCTAATTTCTTCATCTCATGGCAATCTAACTATTACCACTAACCATCTAACCACTTAGTTGATAATCCACATGAATCTAGTAGCCTTTACAAGGCCTTGCTCTTGCTAGAGCCATTGATGGCTCATGATGATGGATTCTAACATTCTAACATTTCTAACACCTAACCCACTAACTTGCTAACTTACAATGTCTTCTTTATTTCATGCTCACCTCTAACCAGTTTTGATTAATTAATAGGAGCTTGCAGCTTGTTATGTGGTATGGACGTGTTGTTTAAATGTAGAAGAACAATCTTATGAGCCATACTTTGTATCGTCTCTTGAAGCCAAGGATTAGTGATAGCCAAGGATCCATGTGAGGCAGCTATCTCTAAGAGGTTAGCATGGTTAGTGGAGCAATTAGTAGTTAGTAGCCATGAGTTTTTTTTATCTTGTTTTAAAAAATCAATTCCAAAATCTTTTATCATTTTTTCTATCGTTGTTTTTACCATCCTCTTAGTTCACCTTTATTTCACCCACTTCTTATTTTGTTTTCACATCGCTATTTCATCACCTTCTCATCTATCACTTCTGGATTTCTTTTCTTTTCTCTTTATCTCATTTTTTTAACAAAGAAGACTTGTTAACAACAGACATGAATAAAAACTGTTAATGCTTCTATCGCCTCCTGTCCCTGTGGATTCGACCCGTTGAGCAAATGCTATAACAGAAATATCGAGGGAATATTAGCACACATATACATTTTCATTTATTTCATAAAATACACATTTTAGAGTGCTTGTTCCGTCCCGATCAAATTTTTAGCGCCGTTGCCGGGGATGGGAATGGTTTAAACTCACATTTTTGTTAACATATTCTTCTCTGTTTTGGTGTGCAGGTTAATTTTTGCAGAAACTAAACATTGCAGAACTTTCCATTTGCTTGCATGTCCCTGCTCTAGAAAGCAGGGACCCTGCTTCCTAAATTGTGCTGTGGAAACCCAAGAAAAGCCGCGCGCACGCGGCATTTGTGTGGCATTTGAACTTTGTCTTTTGCAGGAAATTTGCAAGTTGCATATATTGTTGTATTCTTCTGGTAATTATCTGCTTTGATTACCTGACACATTGCAATAAACTAAAGAACTAACATACGATATTTGGATACTTTTAAAATAGTTTAGACATTTGCATTTAGGCACGTGTCAATTCAATTTCAATATACTGTATTTTGTTCTGTTGTTGTGATCTGGATTAAAGTGTACATATGGCATTGCATATAGTATAGGATAAACACGTTGGTGATTTACTCGATGTGTTATACTCTTGTCTATATTGCACACTTGCACGAATTGAAATTAAGGGCAAAACCGAATACAAGATAAGTGGGGATTTCATCACCCTTCCTTAGCCCAAAAATCACCTCCCCACTCACACAACCCAAGCCTTAATAAAAATTGATAGACGTTGGCTCTTAGGGACATCTCTGACTCATTAAGAGATTGATTGAGGGTGGAACTTGTTTTGAATCTTATTCTAGTGAATTAGGTGCCTCAGGTTGGGGATTAAGAGGTTACGCCTCGAAGATACCGTGATTTGATGTAATTAAGGCCCGTTACTTACGCACGGATACCTCCCATCATATTTTGCCCCTATCTGGCCGATTAGCTTGTGGTCGATTCATAACAACAACCTCCTCCGGGTAATCAACTAGTTGGGAGTAGTCTAGGTCTAGGTCAACCTTAGTATAGGCTTGATTTTGATCTTTTCTTTTCCTTTTGTTTGTTGCTTGCTTTTTCTTTTTTGTTTGTGATTGTTTGTGAAATAAAATTTAACAATAACAATTCTTTCAATTCTAATATGAATCCATGTTTCACACCGACCCCATTTGTTTCGGATAATTTCAACTCGATTTTTTTACAATATGAACAACCAAATACACCGGGTTGGATTTATCTGAATCAATACAACCCATACCCCCAATCTTATAACCATAATTTTTAAAATAATTTCCATTCTTCACAGAGTCAATGGGGATTTACCTCACCCAAGTCAAATTTTTCACCACCTTCTCCATAATTTTCACAATCTCCATTTCCCAATTTTGAAGAAAAATCTGAGTTCGAAAAAAATATAGAAGTTGTGCAAGCCATGCTTGAGTCCCAACAAAAGAAGCTCAATTCACCAATTTCACAATATTTTCATAATTCATCCTCAGTTTCACCTATTCAACATGACCAACCATCTACCCTGAAAACGAGTATGGAGTGCTTTCGTGAGTCTGTGCTTCAATCTCAAAATATGTTGGATTTACAATCTTCACTATCTTTTCAAAACCAAGATTCTTATACTTTCTTTTTGGACCTTTTACTTGAAGAAAAATCACATCTAGAAAAGAGTATAGAAATCTTGAAGGAGTCCGCGTTATAATTTCAAAAATCTTCTTATCAATCTATTGATAAGTTGGAAACACAATTAAGTTAATTGGTCAACATTTATAGGAATGAGGAAACTCTTTCTTATCAACCTTTGACCAATTCAGATATCTCTAACTCTATCAATTTGGCCGATGACTCTTGTTGTTTTGAAAATCAAGACTCCTATACTATCTTTCTAGAGCATCTACTTGAAGACACATCACATCTAGAAAAAAAAGTACAGAAATCTTGCAGGAGTCCGCGCTACAATTTCAAAAATCTTCTGCTCAGTCTATCAATAGGTAGGAAACATAATTGAGTCAATTGGTCAACATTTATAGGAATGAGAAAACTCTCTCTTATCAACCTTTGACCAATCTAGATATCTCTAACTCTATTGATCTGACCCAGAACTCTTATTATTTTAGAAACCAAGATTCAATTTCAGCACACCCATCTGAACTTGACCAAACTTCAAATGTTGAAAATCACATTGACATTTTGGCTAGTTATCCTTCTTGAAATTGAACTTGAGCATGAATATGATCCTGAACCTCAAATTGGTAATTTAGTTTCACTGCCTGATCCATAATGACTGAGGTGTTTTTACCTGATTTCAGGCTTTTTCCCAAGTCAACATTGGATCCTGTGCCAATTCATCGTGAAATTGAATCACCAATCTTTTATGATCAACAAATAGAACTTGATCAATTTCATACTTTTGAATGTCTCTTTGACATTTGGCAAGTTCTCATTTTTATGAAATTGAACTCAATGAGGACTGTGACTTTGATCCTCAAATTTGTGATCCAGTTCAAATTCCTAAATTAATATTGACTCCTATTTCGCTACCCAATTTGAGTAACATTTTAGAGTCAGTTTTGGTTCTCATACCTGTCATTCTTGAACTTGAATCACCAATCTCAGAGAGTCATATTCTGTTATGGGGAAATGTATGTGGATTAGAATTTCAACTTTGGACCCACTTCCTGAACCAATCTCGACTCCAGAACCTTTACTTGACTTAAGTCAAATTCCTGAGTCAGTAGTTGTTCCTTTGCTTTTTGAGTCCAAATCAATCATTCCATCTTTTCATACTCCATTTTGGGACAAATGTGTTGATAAAATTGACTTCGAAATTATTTTGAAAATTTGGAAATTAGATGGGGTAAAAGTCTTAATAAAAATTATAAATGCATATATCATTTTAGTGGGTTGTATTATAGAGTCTCTGGTGGATTCTTCTGAATTCCATGCAACTTGGATTGGGCCGCTGTAATACCCCGTTCCCGGAATACGTACTTAGTTGCGTATTCAGATTTTCGGTCGCATTTTTTCGATTTGTTTCCTGTATTTATTCTGTATTATGAATTCCTTATATGACTGTTTTGTCTTGGATTTGGATTCGTGGATTCGGAGTCAGCCCTAGTCTGAACCGAAGGCCCGATCCTAGAGTATTACTCGATTTAGACATTCTGATAATTAGAATTGACCGATTTTAGTTTTAAATATCATTTTCCAATATTATATATTTTCTATGATTTTCTAGATTTTTCTGGAATTAAAATGAAAGTCTTCAAAACCGGTGTCGGCCAGTGCCGCTGACCGATTCCTGGATTTTTAATTCTCAAACAGTTTGGAATTCCATGATGGTCCTTTAGGCTTTATTCCTTAGAATCATATTTTCTACCTACATTCTTTTTCTGAGGATTTTATGATTTTATGAAAATTCCATCGGAGTCGGTAGGTAACTGATTTCGGGATTTTTAGTTTTAAAACTATAAAGTATTTCTTAAAACGGATTTCACTATAATTCTTAGTTTAATATTCTTGATTTTTGGTAATTATTTCGGGTCGTTCCGAGATACTTGAATTTCGGACGATTCCGGTATTTTCCCGAAAGATTTCCGCATCCGCAACTGAATCCCGGGAATCCGCCACTTCCATTATTTTCATCTTCTTTCCCAAGAAAACATCTTCTCATTATAATTTATTTTCCTTTTTCCTTTTCCTTTATTTCTTTCCTTCCTCCACAAACCAAAGCCTTTTCCTATTTTCCAAAATTCCAAATTCCATTTTTCTTCCACCAACTTCCTCATTAAATGCCCTCTTTTTCTCTCTCTTCCTTGGCCGGCCAAGTGGCCAAGAGAAGGACACTCATCCCCCTCCTCCACTTTGCAAAAACCCCCTCTCTTCTACTTTAATTGCATCACCTTCACAAATCCAAAAACCTATAAATACTTTTCCTTTTCATTTCTAATCCTTTTTCACTTCATTCTTCACTTCACCTTTCTCTTTCTTCTCTTCACCAAGAGCCAAACCCTAGCCACCTCCATCTCCTTCATCTCCACCACCACACCTACTCCAACTTCTCTCCTTCATCTTCTTCCTCCTTCATCTCCATGGGAAGCCACCACAAGGTCATCAACTCCAACAACTTCATCAACTCCACCAACATCTCCACTCTCTTTTCCATCATCAACCACTCCTTTTGGTAAGTAATTTTCATCACCAAGGCTCGATTAATTCTTAGTATACTTAAGTTTATCTATCATGTTCAATTGTGTCTTCAAATCCATGATTATTTAGCCATCAAACAAAACCCTAGAAAATCTGTTCTGTTTGCTGTTTCCCTCGATTAGTCGACTAGACCTATAGATTAGTCGACTAGAAAACCCTAGCTGAAACGTAACCTTTCTGGAGCACAGTTTTAGTCGACTTAGGTTATTTATTAGTCGACTAGAAACCTCGATTAGTCGACTACTCCCTTGACCCTAGTCGACTAACTTTTCCTGAAACCAAAACCCAACTCTCTGTTACTCAGTATTAGTCGACTTGACTTGACTGTTAGTCGACTTAAGATGTCTGTTAGTCGACTACCCTTCCACCCTAGTCGACTAACTTTTCCTGGATCAGAATATCAACTCTCTGGAACCCAGTTTTAGTCGACTATACCAAACTGTTAGTCGACTAACTCCACTATTAGTCGACTACTCTTCCATCCTAGTCGACTAACTTTAGCTGGTTGTCTTAGTTGATTCCTTTCTTGAATATGAACCTTACCCTCTAGCCTTATATCATGTATTGGTATTGCTTGACTTGTCACTTGACAAACATCATCTTCCCTTCTCTCTTTCTCTCTCCCCTTCTCTCTACATGTTTATATCAGGTTTGTGGCGCATCCCGAGCTTCCGTGGATATTGGATCTTTCGGCATATTGGTGATTTAGGCGAGTAGTCTCGCTCTTCTCTATTTGAGTTTCCCGTTTCGCCGGGACGATAAGTATTTCGCTTCTTATTTCCATATTCATGTATTGCACTACAATTGCTTGTATTATGGTAGCTTCATCTTGTGCTTGTACCTTGCTTATGATATGCTTGTTTCTTCATCATATACTTTGCGTGGCCGACCCTTCGTGGTCGTTGTACTTTGGGTTACTTGTATGTTACCTTGCCATACCATTCCTTCAGACTTGTTAGTTGCATGCTTTTATTTAACACATGTATATCACCTGACCATCTAGTGTGTTATCACCTGACCACCTGCCATGCTACTATTGGACAAGACCCTTTAGTTATGCCATGACTTGCCCTGACTATTATTGATCTCTTGCCATGACTTTACCCGACTATTATTAATCCTTTGATATGCTTGGTTGTTTACTAATTATCACCACCCTGTCATGCTATCACCTGACACCCAGCATGATATACTTGACTTGTGATTATCACCTTTACGGGAACCTTACCTTATTATCCTGTATCATGATCAGTGACTTGTATTCCTGCTTTATATGCAGTGACCTGACTATATAGTTCTTACGTACTCCTGATTTCCTGATCATGTCCATTTCCTGTTATTCCCGTAAAGTGATAATTAAACTAATGAATCCTAAAAAGGACCAACTTGTATTGGGTCGGGGGAAACATGCGGATATCAATATGTGTTCGTGTTTACAGTGGCTTTTAGGAATGTTGTGCAACTACATGTTCCGGTCTGACCTGTGGGCCTCCAGGGGACCGAGGGGAGAGCTGGCTCCCTCATTACTGGTACCATCATGATAAGGGCATACATAAGTCCCTCCTGTTTAGCCTTGCGGCTGGCTTCCGTTTTCATGCAACGGAACAATCCTGGACCGTGGTCCCGGGCATGCACGGGACCCACTGTAAACATAGTTCGTTGATACTCCCGCTAGTTTCCAATAACAACCTTGTTTCACTCGGATATGGATCTATGTGCGTTGGGACGCTAGTTCACATAGCTAGATATCAGGGTAAGACGAGTAATAATAACGTGTCATAATAATCGGCTCTTTAAGTTGTAAGTAGAGGTATGTGGAATGGGACGCATACTAAAGCCTGCAACTTAAACGGCTATGAATCTGTGATGTGCCTTACCATATTTGTTGTATTGGTTTTATTCGGATTTCCTGTTTTATGATTATTATGCCATGCCTGTTCATGCCTGCCCTAACCTATCTGCCTCCTGAGTATTTCCTACTTGATATCATTTCTTATATACTTCATTTGTGTTCTAACCCTCCTGTCTTCTGTACTTGACACTTGTGCTCCTCCTGACTCGCCACCTGGCATCCATATTCCTACTCGCCTGGGGAGTTTCACTGACTCCCCTGGATTCTCATGTCCAGGTTATGGAGCCCGGAGCGTGTGGATTCTCCCCGTTACTGCATCAGAGTGGCGCAGCGGTAGCGTGGATCTCCAGCCGACCGTCCAGGGCCACATCCTTCCAGGCCCCCTGTATGCCTCTCGAGTTTCCTCTTAGCAAACTCGTGAGAGCCCTTTTTCTATTCATACTTGTACATTTCCTTGTATACTTGTATGTGAGCGCCCTTTTATGCTGTTCATATATGTATATCTCTTGTACTCTCGCATTTGCGCATATCTGTGATGTATTATTATTGTAATATTCATCACCTCTGGTGATAACTCTGTGATTGTATATATATGTGTTGGAATGTATAATGCACCATATGCTTCCGTACTCTGATTCTTGTCTGTACTGATGCTTAGCGTATATACGGGAAGGTACTTCGGACTTACGTATATACGTTGCAGTGACGTCCCCGTATCCGCCGGGATCGGGGCGTTACAAGATGGTATCAGAGCCTAGGCTCTAACTTCCTCAGTACGTCCAGAGGGCAAATTAATGGTAATGAAATTTGCAACTGGAATACTTGAGTCTTGGTTATACATTCCAACTACAAGTGCAGAGTTATCTATTTCTTGACCATCCTTCCTTTGATTCCTAAATCCTTTCCATATCCCTTCCCTGTTTTGGTTTTATGAAGCCTTATACTATCTTAAGATATGACTAGACTAGAGAGGTAGTGGCTGGTTCTGCATGAAGCTATTATGTGATCCTTTCGGTGAATTCTATGAAGCTTGGTATTCTCCAGATCGATCTTGATCTGGCTATCTTTCAGAAGTCAGCAGTCGGAATTCTCTACGGATATTCTACATTCTCTACTATATCGTTCAGAGTGATTGATGCCTGGTATTCGGGATTCTTAATTATCGGTCTTCTTTATTATTATGCTCAGGACTATCAGGGTTTTCTTTGTCTTCGGTATTCTGGCTTATTTATTTCACAGCCACGACATCAGCAGTATTATTCAGCATTATTCGAAGATTTATACAGCCGGAAGTGCGGAGGATGATTATTGTTCAGTCGACTTGAGAGCCCTACCTCTAGTGCTTCATATCTTAATTGGTATAAATTCCACCGCTGTCCCCTTTGTATTCAATTTACCCCTTAACGAAATTGCGAGGACGCAATTTTTTGTGAGGTGGGTGGATTGTAATACCCCGTTCCCGGAATACGTACTTAGTTGCGTATTCAGATTTTCGGTCGCATTTTTTCGATTTGTTTCCTGTATTTATTCTGTATTATGAATTCCTTATATGACTGTTTTGTCTTGGATTTGGATTCGTGGATTCGGAGTCAGCCCTAGTCTGAACCGAAGGCCCGATCCTAGAGTATTACTCGATTTAGACATTCTGATAATTAGAATTGACCAATTTTAGTTTTAAATATCATTTTCCAATATTATATATTTTCTATGATTTTCTAGATTTTTCTGGAATTAAAATGAAAGTCTTCAAAACCGGTGTCGGCCAGTGCCGCTGACCGATTCCTGGATTTTTAATTCTCAAACAGTTTGGAATTCCATGATGGTCCTTTAGGCTTTATTCCTTAGAATCATATTTTCTACCTACATTCTTTTTCTGAGGATTTTATGATTTTATGAAAATTCCATCGGAGTCGGTAGGTAACTGATTTCGGGATTTTTAGTTTTAAAACTATAAAGTATTTCTTAAAACGGATTTCACTATAATTCTTAGTTTAATATTCTTGATTTTTGGTAATTATTTCGGGTCGTTCCGAGATACTTGAATTTCGGACGATTCCGGTATTTTCCCGAAAGATTTCCGCATCCGCAACTGAATCCCGGGAATCCGCCACTTCCATTACTTTCATCTTCTTTCCCAAGAAAACATCTTCTCATTATAATTTATTTTCCTTTTTCTTTTTCCTTTATTTCTTTCCTTCCTCCACAAACCAAAGCCTTTTCCTATTTTCCAAAATTCCAAATTCCATTTTTCTTCCACCAACTTCCTCATTAAATGCCCTCTTTTTCTCTCTCTTCCTTGGCCGGCCAAGTGGCCAAGAGAAGGACACTCATCCCCCTCCTCCACTTTGCAAAAACCCCCCTCTCTTCTACTTTAATTGCATCACCTTCACAAATCCAAAAACCTATAAATACTTTTCCTTTTCATTTCTAATCCTTTTTCACTTCATTCTTCACTTCACCTTTCTCTTTCTTCTCTTCACCAAGAGCCAAACCCTAGCCACCTCCATCTCCTTCATCTCCACCACCACACCTACTCCAACTTCTCTCCTTCATCTTCTTCCTCCTTCATCTCCATGGGAAGCCACCACAAGGTCATCAACTCCAACAACTTCATCAACTCCACCAACATCTCCACTCTCTTTTCCATCATCAACCACTCCTTTTGGTAAGTAATTTTCATCACCAAGGCTCGATTAATTCTTAGTATACTTAAGTTTATCTATCATGTTCAATTGTGTCTTCAAATCCATGATTATTTAGCCATCAAATAAAACCCTAGAAAATCTGTTCTGTTTGCTGTTTCCCTCGATTAGTCGACTAGACCTATAGATTAGTCGACTAGAAAACCCTAGCTGAAACGTAACCTTTCTGGAGCACAGTTTTAGTCGACTTAGGTTATTTATTAGTCGACTAGAAACCTCGATTAGTCGACTACTCCCTTGACCCTAGTCGACTAACTTTTCCTGAAACCAAAACCCAACTCTCTGTTACTCAGTATTAGTCGACTTGACTTGACTGTTAGTCGACTTAAGATGTCTGTTAGTCGACTACCCTTCCACCCTAGTCGACTAACTTTTCCTGGATCAGAATATCAACTCTCTGGAACCCAGTTTTAGTCGACTATACCAAACTGTTAGTCGACTAACTCCACTATTAGTCGACTACTCTTCCATCCTAGTCGACTAACTTTAGCTGGTTGTCTTAGTTGATTCCTTTCTTGAATATGAACCTTACCCTCTAGCCTTATATCATGTATTGGTATTGCTTGACTTGTCACTTGACAAACATCATCTTCCCTTCTCTCTTTCTCTCTCCCCTTCTCTCTACATGTTTATATCAGGTTTGTGGCGCATCCCGAGCTTCCGTGGATATTGGATCTTTCGGCATATTGGTGATTTAGGCGAGTAGTCTCGCTCTTCTCTATTTGAGTTTCCCGTTTCGCCGGGACGATAAGTATTTCGCTTCTTATTTCCATATTCATGTATTGCACTACAATTGCTTGTATTATGGTAGCTTCATCTTGTGCTTGTACCTTGCTTATGATATGTTTGTTTCTTCATCATATACTTTGCGTGGCCGACCCTTCGTGGTCGTTGTACTTTGGGTTACTTGTATGTTACCTTGCCATACCATTCCTTCAGACTTGTTAGTTGCATGCTTTTATTTAACACATGTATATCACCTGACCATCTAGTGTGTTATCACCTGACCACCTGCCATGCTACTATTGGACAAGACCCTTTAGTTATGCCATGACTTGCCCTGACTATTATTGATCTCTTGCCATGACTTTACCCGACTATTATCAATCCTTTGATATGCTTGGTTGTTTACTAATTATCACCACCCTGTCATGCTATCACCTGACACCCAGCATGATATACTTGACTTGTGATTATCACCTTTACGGGAACCTTACCTTATTATCCTGTATCATGATCAGTGACTTGTATTCCTGCTTTATATGCAGTGACCTGACTATATAGTTCTTACGTACTCCTGATTTCCTGATCATGTCCATTTCCTGTTATTCCCGTAAAGTGATAATTAAACTAATGAATCCTAAAAAGGACCAACTTGTATTGGGTCGGGGGAAACATGCGGATATCAATATGTGTTCGTGTTTACAGTGGCTTTTAGGAATGTTGTGCAACTACATGTTCCGGTCTGACCTGTGGGCCTCCAGGGGACCGAGGGGAGAGCTGGCTCCCTCATTACTGGTACCATCATGATAAGGGCATACATAAGTCCCTCCTGTTTAGCCTTGCGGCTGGCTTCCGTTTTCATGCAACGGAACAATCCTGGACCGTGGTCCCGGGCATGCACGGGACCCACTGTAAACATAGTTCGTTGATACTCCCGCTAGTTTCCAATAACAACCTTGTTTCACTCGGATATGGATCTATGTGCGTTGGGACGCTAGTTCACATAGCTAGATATCAGGGTAAGACGAGTAATAATAACGTGTCATAATAATCGGCTCTTTAAGTTGTAAGTAGAGGTATGTGGAATGGGACGCATACTAAAGCCTGCAACTTAAACGGCTATGAATCTGTGATGTGCCTTACCATATTTGTTGTATTGGTTTTATTCGGATTTCCTGTTTTATGATTATTATGCCATGCCTGTTCATGCCTGCCCTAACCTATCTGCCTCCTGAGTATTTCCTACTTGATATCATTTCTTATATACTTCATTTGTGTTCTAACCCTCCTGTCTTCTGTACTTGACACTTGTGCTCCTCCTGACTCGCCACCTGGCATCCATATTCCTACTCGCCTGGGGAGTTTCACTGACTCCCCTGGATTCTCATGTCCAGGTTATGGAGCCCGGAGCGTGTGGATTCTCCCCGTTACTGCATCAGAGTGGCGCAGCGGTAGCGTGGATCTCCAGCCGACCGTCCAGGGCCACATCCTTCCAGGCCCCCTGTATGACTCTCGAGTTTCCTCTTAGCAAACTCGTGAGAGCCCTTTTTCTATTCATACTTGTACATTTCCTTGTATACTTGTATGTGAGCGCCCTTTTATGCTGTTCATATATGTATATCTCTTGTACTCTCGCATTTGCGCATATCTGTGATGTATTATTATTGTAATATTCATCACCTCTGGTGATAACTCTGTGATTGTATATATATATGTGTTGGAATGTATAATGCACCATATGCTTCCGTACTCTGATTCTTGTCTGTACTGATGCTTAGCGTATATACGGGAAGGTACTTCGGACTTACGTATATACGTTGCAGTGACGTCCCCGTATCCGCCGGGATCGGGGCGTTACAGCCGCATTTCGTGGACCAATTAGACCACCACAGGAACACCACCTTAAGGTGATTTTTCCTTCCCTCTCTATTTGTTTCATACATACATACATACATATATACATATATACATACATACATACATATATATATATATATATATATATATATATATATATATATATATATATATATATATATATATATATATATATTCATGATGCATTAAGGACAATGCATGAGATAAGTGTGGGGGAGGGTTCACTAACGTAGAGTTTTTAGATTTTCTTTCTTTTACACTTCTTTTAGGACACTTCTAGAAATCTTCCCTTTTGTATAGGATTTTTTTTCTTTCTTTAAAAACTTTTTGAAATAAGAGACAATGTTTTGATTTATTTTTTAAGAAAATTAAGATGATCTTAGAAATTAAGGAAGCCTTAATTATGACATCTTAAACCTAGTCGAAATAAAAAATCTTATTTAAAATTATAGGTTAAGTATAAAAGATTGGGGAGATAATTTTATCTTGAATTTTTTTGCCTTAGATAGTTTACACTTCACACAAACACAATTTTTGCGATGGAAACAAAGACCTAAAATGGCATAAAGCAAAAAATAAATAAAAAGAAAAAATATATATGGTATAAAAAATAAAAAATTCACTTATTAGGCTGGATATTTATGCCTCAAGAAGCATGACTATTCATGCCTAACAGTGATCATAAGAAACAAATAATCCCCTTTAATTTTGTGGCCTTGTTTACTCGAGTCTTTTAAACCCGAGGGATGTTTTCTCTTCTGGTGCCCTAAAACTATCGGGTCTGTGAGTCATCGGTTAAAGGCTTATTATCCGGGTAAACTAGAAAGCCTAAGAAAACTAAGAGAAGGAAAAAGAAGAAAAAGAAATATATATATATATAGATATAAATGCCTTGATGGTTAGAGTTGAAATCCTAGAAATCTTCATTGTCACAAAGTGCATATTATCTAGGTTTTATGAAGAATAAAATATTCAATCCAATTTTGAGTTCTTACCTTAATTGAAGACAAGATCTTGCATAGAGATTAAGTTTAAGGAAGACTAATTTTTGGTGGACTTATGACCTTAGATCGCTTATATTTTTGCAAAAATATTTCTTAAACTTGTCTCTCTTTCAAAATATGTTTTCAAAATACTAACATTTGTCTTCTTTCTTTATGGATTTTGTGGGTGCAATCCGCTGAAACCCTCAGGAGACAAAACTCCTCCTCTAGGGGTAACTTAGAGGTTCAATGGCTTATTGCACACGCTCAGTGCAATCGCGTCACTTGTGAAAGTGATGTAATAAAATTTGTAGTATAGTTTTTCTTTTCTTGTTTTGCTCAGAACGAGAAAAAGATAAGTGTGGGGGTGTGATTAGTCTACAGTTCTACATTATTATATCGCATTTTCTTACTGATTTATGAATAAATGTCCGTCTAAACCATGTTTTGGTCTCTCTTGCAGATAATCAAGACAATGAGGGCAAAAAGGTAATAAGAGCTTAATTAAACTTTTTTTGGGTAATTAATTCAGCATTTCTTGGAGGCCAAGTAAGGGATCTTCTAGAAGTTATATGGAACTTAGACCCTTGCGCACGTCAGACGAATATACAGATAAAAATATCTAAATCGGAGCATATCTAGAAGGTCCCCGAAGCGCCGCGAATCCCCACACCAAAACCAGGGACCTAGGTCCCTGGTATTGCCACGAAAACGTGGCAATAGCTACGTTTCCGCGCAAGGTGGTGGGGTCATGCATCGATCTTCGACGCGTGGCCTCGTCTCGTCTTCTGGAACCTCCTTTTGCCTATAAATATGACAGGATTTGGCCAAAACGTAGGCAGATTAGGAATTAGGCTAGGTTTCTCTCTTCTAGTTGTAGATTAGCATTTTCTTTCTCTTTTATTTTGTATTTTCATTTCTTTTTAGATCATGTATTAGGGCAGAGAGATTCAGAGAGAGAAAGAGAGATGGATGTAATAGATGGTTACAATCTATGTAAAGGTGTCTCCTTTCTTCTCTACTGTAATCTTCTCCATCTTTTACATGATGCTTGGCTAATTTCTTCTTCTCATGGAAATCTAACTACTAACCACTAACCATCTAACCACTTACTTGATAATCCACACGAATCTAGCAGCCTCTACAAGGCCTTGCTCTTGCAAAAGCCATTGATGGCTCATAATGATGGATTCTAACATTCTAACATTTCAACACCTAACCCACTAACTTGATAACTTGCAATGTCTTCTTTATTTCATGCTCACCTCTGACCGGTTTTGATAAATTTAATAGCTTGCAACTTGTTATTTAGTATGGATATGTTGTTTGAATGTAGAAGAACAATCTTATGAGCCATACTTTGTATCGTCTCTTGAAGTCAAGGATTAGTGATGGCCAAGGATTCATGTGAGACAACTATCACTAAGAGGTTAGCATGGTTAGTAGAGCAATTAGTAGTTAGTAGCCATGTGTTTTCTTTTATCTTGTTTTAAAAAATCAATTCCAAAATCTTTTATCATTTTTTCTATCATTGTTTTTACCATCCTCTTAGTTCACCTTTGTTTCATCTTCTTTTTGTTTTTAGAATCACTTCTTATTTTGTTTTCACATCGCCTTTTCATCACCTTCTCATCTATCACTTCTGAATTTCTTTTCTTTTCTCTTTTTCTCATTCTTTTAACAAAAAAGACTTGTTAACAACCGACGTGAATAAAAACTATTATTGCTTTTATCGCCTCCCATCCCTGTAGATTTGACCTGTTGAGCCAATGTTATAACGGAAGCATCGAGGGAACATTAGCACACATATACATTTTCATTTATTTCATAAAATACACAATTTAGAGTGCTTGTTCCGCCCCGATCAAACACTTCTAGTTTCCTCTTCGGGAACACATCTCCTAATTATTTTGTCGCTACAATATTTGAAGAGGTAAGGGTCCTCCCATATGAAATATTGGACCTTAGACAAGAACCGGTATCTATCCTGTTTTGACAAACTAGATAGTGTTTGGTTTGTGACTAAGTAATTAACTATGTCGGCAAACCATGGTTTCGTGGAGATGGCTAAAAGTTGTTCGTTGGGGATGTTTTCCATTGATTTTGCAAAGGGGGAAAACTTACAGAAAAGTATCGAGGACTGAAATTACAAGTAATTCTTTGCAGTAAGAAGATTACAGGTAGATCTCCTTTGAGATTTTTGAGAAAGTATGTCGGTAGGAATCTGATCAGCACGCGATCACTTTATCCCTTTGACGATGCGATCGATCAGATAATCGGACTGCTGCCTGATGGGATTCCCTTCTCGCCTGGTTCAGGGAATCGGAGAACAGAAGGTCGGTAAAGTCCTCTTGTTACTTCTCGAGCTGCCTCCGCTTGGGAATTCCTTCGCGCCTGGGTCCGAAAATTCCTTGAGAGGGAGGAAGATCTTAGAGTATTAGCACCCCGATTAGAGAAGTAATTCTCTAAATTATGAGAAGCAAGAGAGTAGATCCCTGTCCTTAGCAGTCTCTCCTCTCTTTTTCTGAGCCTCTTTCTTCTTTTTTAGCTCCCCCCTCTTCCTCTCACCCCTGGTAGGCTATTTATAAGGGGTGTAGGGGTATAATCGCCCTGAAAATTTGAAAACAGATTGGGTCAATCTGTTTTACATCTGGTAAGTAGCCTCACCGCGAGGCTAGAATCTGCTTCTATGAAGTTAGAAATAGCTGATCTCTTGATCTGCTCTGCTAGATGAGGGATACTCCCTTGATTCTTTCTAAATAACCGAAAGATCTCCCCTGATCTTCTCACTTGATTGGGAGAGTCAAAAGATCATGGCAAGCAACTGCCAAATTTGATCTCAATTAGATTCGATCTCATCTAGAGATTTGATTGGTCAAAGATGACCATAAAAGACCCACAGCGGAGTCATTGCGTTGAGGTCATAGCGGAGCTGGGAGAAGCATCTAGCGAAGGTAGAATAAAAGCTCTTCAGCGGAGCTGGATAACTTTGTGGCGAAGTTACCTTATCAATTAACCTTTTGCGCAGCTGCGTGGGGCTTCGAGCGAAGCTAACACTCTACGGAGTTAACTGAGCATTTCTGTGCAAAGTTGTAAGTTAGCTCGCAGCAAGGCTGTGAAGGAGCTTCCTGCGATGCTAAGCGAATTTGGCTTCTTATGCGAGACTTAACTCATGGGCTTATGCAAGACTGAGTGTTGAGCTAACTTAGTGTCCCTGGTCTTGCTTGGGCCTTTTCACGAGCTTTTCTTGGCTTACTGTCTGCTTCGCTGGATTAGTAGAGTCCAAGTTGTTGATACGTCCCTTTGAGATGGGTGAAGAACTGGTCGTCAGCTTGTCTGCCACTTGTCTTTTGTAGATGTCAATAAGTTAGATATTGTTCAGGCCAGTTAGGAATCTTGTCCTTTTTAGAGTGTCAACAACAACCCCTTCAAAGTTTTCGTGAATCTGAAATGGAATGGTTCAGACTCCGAAATACTTTAAACTGCTTTGATTGATGATATGTGAAATGTGAACGTCACCATAGTGGTTGAGTTCAGCTCCGCTTTCAATTCTGCTTCTGGATTGGAATAAGTTCGTCGAGAAATCGTGTAGCTTCGCGATTCTGGGTAGCTTCGCGTTTGGGTAGCTTCGCGTCTGGATAGTTTCACGTTAACTCGGTGTTTGGAACGACGTTTCTTTCCCGAGGCTAACTGCTTTTTGGCTAGTCACGGGAGGGATTGCTCTCTTTTTTGAGATTAGAATGACTTCTCTTGTATTTAACGAGGGAGGCTATTCCCTTTCTCGAGGCTAAGCATTTAAATTCTTTAACTTCGCCCATGCTCTATGCTTGAAGCGTCAGCGGCGTGGTCAGACCATGAGGCCTATAAATAGGACACTTGAAGTCCTTTTCAGAGAAACATACTTTTCTCTTTCCTAAAAGTCTGTTCATGACATCTCCTCGTTGCCCAAGAAAGGAGACTCAGATCTCTGAAATAGTATGGGCGCCCACTCTGGTCACTAACCGGCCAAGAGCTGGTAAGTCTCGGTCATCCGATGACTTTCAGGGGGTTCATGTCCCTTGGCTTTATCAGCTATCTTATGGATTAAATTCCTTTGATCTTTGCATTTGGCTGACTTTCAGAAAAGGATTTCAACCCTATTTTTCAGCTTCTTGGCGAAGCTATCATTCTCGCTTGATCAGGAAAAGACTTTTTCATGTAGAGTTCCTGTCTTGATCATTGAATCTGCCTGTTAAAATCCGCCACATAGGCAAGAATTGGGACTTAGTCTCTTCAAGGTTGAGCCATTCTTGCCATATAGGTGGGGCTAAGACTGCGTCCCTCTGGACCAGTATGGCTTAGCCGTATAGGCGAGGTTAGGACTTGGTCCTTTTTGAGGTTTCTTCAGCCTAACTGCCTTAGGCGGAGCTAAGACTTGGCTTATGCTGAGCTAGTCCATCATCACTGTGTAAGTGAGGCTATCCTCTGCTTAACTGAAGCACCACTGGATCGGATATGAATTGCTTCGCCCAAAGAATTTGACTTAGTATTTCATCTTTGCAGCTTTCTCTTTGATTTAATGCTAACCTGTTTCTAGTTTGCATTGTAGTGAACTGTACCCGCCAGTCTTTTGTCTTGATGAAAGAGACCATAGACTTGCCTCTTGATCTTCCAGTTGAAACTTTAATCCTAAGCAGGAGGAACATGCTAGAGTAGCTGATGCATGTTCCAAGAAGATGTTGGCAGTTGCTTATCCGAGATGATCCACTTCGGGAAGAGGTTGGTAGTCGCTTATCCGAGATGATCTACTTCAGGAAAGCGGACGTCACCTGTAAGGTCTCGGATCCTTCCTTTATCAATTTTGATCAAAGAAGATCCGGCTTTCTGGTGGCAACCAGTCCTTTGTCAATTTTCATCAAAGAAGATCCAGCTTCTTGATGACAAAATCTGTCATTAAGCGAAGGATTATGGCCTTATGCAGGAGGAAGGCATTTCGTATCCAGTTGGTTTGGCTTATCACCTTGGAAGTAGATAGGATAACTTGTATGCCTTTGGAGCAATGATTCGGTTGTACGAAAGACCACCTTGATGTAGTGTCAATGTACCTTCCCTTTTGAATCAATAAAGATATTTATTTTCTGCTTATCTTCTTTGTTTCCCTCCTTTTTGATTCGAGAACACCCGGAGTGGACTAGCTTTAGGTAAGTCTTTTCCTTAGGAGGAAATAGAAGCTCTCAGCGGAGCTAAACTTCCAGCGAAGTTGGGATAGACTCCCAACTAAGTTAGGAACAAGTCTCTGGTGAAGCTAACACAGAATTTCCGCGAAGCTAGAGATATGCTTTTAGCGGAGCTAAGGCACGTTTCTCAACGAAGTTACTCAAGTGTCGCACGAAGTCAACGTTGAACTCACGGCAGAGTTAGCCCTTAACGGGGCTGAAGTAACGCTCTCGTGAAGGCACTTTAGGCGCCGTTTCAAATTAATTTGAAACAACTGCCTACGCTCCTTTCGAGGAGGCAAAGTTTAGGATATCATCACCCTATAAAAGCCCGATTGGCCTAACAGAGAAAGAATTACTTCTCTTTGAATTTTCAGCGAACACAAATCTCTTCTTCTTCTTTCTTCTTAGTTTGATATTTAAGAACTTTTTAGTTCTTCCATGGCTCCCAAAAGATGAGCATGAAAAGTCACCTAGAGGGGGGTGAATAGGTGACAATGCTAATCAAGGGTCAAATTAAAAATTTAAAGCTACAACAATCACAAGATGAATGCAAGCAAGTAAGTATGACAATGAATATGATGAGCAAGTAATAAGTGCAAGCAAAATAGAACAAGGATTGCAAGAATGTAAACCAATCGCAAACACAAGGATATGTTATCGAGGTTCGAGCACCCAGCTCTACTCCCCGCCTTCCCCAGAAGGATTCTAGCTACTTCCACTATCACAAAGAACAATTACAATGGAGTACCCAACTCCTACAATCTCAAGAACAAGTGATTTCCCTGGTAGTCAAAAGACCACAAACTCTCTCTTTCAAAAATCTCTTCCCTTACAAAAGGTCCTTAGAGAATAATGAGTAGAATTGAAGCTCTTTTTGTGTAAGGAAAAGAAATTGAAATCAGAGAAAAACTTTTGAAAACCCTTCAGAAAATTGAGAGAATTTAGCACAAAAACCAAGAACTTTGAAAGCCTTAAACTTTTGAATTTTTGCAAAGATTGTTGTTGTAACCAATCTCTCCCCAAACACCCCTATTTATAGGAGAGGGCTAGGGTTTAGGGATAAAACATAATTACTGATGTTTAGGAGGTAATTAGATCAAAATATATCCTTAAACGGATTTTTAAACACAAAAGACAAAAATAAACAGCCCTTAAAAATTTGCCCGTTACTGTTCAAACGGTCGGATCGGTCGACCGGGCCGGTCGACCGGTAGTATAAAAATTTGACCGTTACAGGCTATCGGTCGACCGACCCAGTCGACTGATACAAACTGTGACAAAAAATAAATAGTCCGGTCGACCGCCCCGGTCGACCGACAGACGTGCACACGGATACGTGCATCTGCCAGGACTTCGGTCGACTGGTCCGGTCGACCGGACCAGACTGACATAGGCTCGGTCGACCGACCCGGTCGACCGGATCAGGTCAAAAAGCCAAATTTAAAAAGAAATAAAAGAGGATTTTGATTTTATCAAAAATACTTTTGAACAGGGATTAGTATAAAACACAAATATATATCTGTAGGCAAAATCTTGTATGCAAAATATTTTTGTATAATTTATAAGAAATTATTTTGGAATGAGCATGTGCGCAAAAACGTGTGTGATAGAGCTTCAAACCTATCCACTATTCTTTAACAAACTATAAACTGAAAAACAAATTACATGAAGACTTCTTGTGCTATCTTCAAGTCTTTGAGCCATCCAATGCCTTGCTAGTGCCTTCTCTTCTATGATCCTTCCTTGATGTGCAATTTGCCTTCCTTGCTTTGTGGAACTTAGAAGTTCTTGCAATAGCTAAGAGAATGGACTCTAAACATGGTACAAACCTGAAACTTATCTTAACAAACTTGTTAGTACCAAATAGCTCATATTTGGTTTGTCATCATCAAAACACAAAACAATTGGAGAGTGTAACCTCTTGGGCCAACAGAGCAGGCAAAGAGGCAGCGACCTCTGTGACGGAGGGGCCTCCTCCTCCGGTCATTGAACGCCCCATTGCGGGTAGGAATTTTTCTTTCTTACTTAGAGATTTTTATCTCTTTTCGAAGCCAATTTTTGGCTATTTTATGATGAATCTAGAATGATTCATTATGATTCAGTGATCTCAGGGAGTTTAACTCCCTTAATTTTCTTTGCCGAATTTTTAGGGGATTTAATTTCCCTTAATTTTTCAACTGAAAATTTAGGAATCGAATGGTTCTTTGCCAAGCTTCTTGTGCGAAGCTAACCCCTAGGCGGTTTACATCCTGTCGAATAACAGGATGCGAAGCTAGCCTTTAGAGCGCAGCTGGAAAAGGACTTTAAAGCCCTTAGAATAACTTTAGGTTTTAATGCCCTTATGGCAAAGTTAGCCCTTAAGGGCTTCTTCGGATTCTGTTCGGCGATAGAATGCTAGGCGAAGCTTCCAGGGCGAACATAACACTTGGATATCTCCTGCATTTTGCCCTCGTGCAGAATGCAGAGCTAAGCTGCAATTGCGAAGCTGAGCTTCAGGGCGAAGCTAATGCTAGGCTAGCTTCGCTCGGAGAGCGGAGCTATGCCTCCGCAAAAATTATATTCTTACTTTAGCTTTCTTTAGCAAATGAACTAATATGATTTCTTCTTACTTTTACAGTGCACTATACTCCGGGTCCTCTGAACAGTCTCTTTGGAACAGCCAGGAGGCTGGACGGCAATGTTAGCCGCAGTTCCGAGGGCAAGCTTCATTATTTAGTAAGTGAAGTGCTCCCGGTCGGGATGCACTTATCTAAGCTGGAGATCAGCGTACCATGAGGAGCATTTTAACCACTGCTCCCCTTGAAGATTCTGGCCGAAAAGTCATCGGAAGCCCAGCTTCATGTTCGGGGATGCAGCGCCAGATACTTATCATCAACTGCTAGTCGGAGAGGGGCAGTCGATTTTCAATTTGGACGGTAAGAAGTATTATCTCCCATCTAGCAAGCATCATCTTCCACTGTCTTTCTTCCAGTGCGTGACGAAGGCTCGGAAGATGCAGTGGCAAGTGACTCGGACTACTGACTCCGTTCACGCGGGGAAGTTGATAGCTTCGCCTCCCGGTTAAACAAAGGCGGGTCCTTCTTATTGTATATTGGGTCTCCAGCCTAGAAACATTCTCCCGGACATTCTAGTGGGGGAAAATTCCGCAGCGGCTCAGACTTTTGGGAATCAGTTCTTCAAAGCTCGTGGTAATTATCCAGCCACTGATTTCAGGACCCCTGGGTGGATTCACCCTCCCAAGGCATGGTGGAGGCTTGATCTTATATGTCTTGGCCAATTTTGAAGAATTCCTAGAGAGATTGGGACTCTACGAGGCTGTCAGAGCAACCTGTCACGGCATCCAGATGAGCGTAGCAAATTTATACGCCATTTTTGAGTTATACTGCCCAGCTACAGAGACTTTCTTCACCCTGTAGGCGAATTGGGCATGGCTTTGCACGAATGTGGGAAGTCTCTGCTCTGCCCTTGGGAGCTCTCCCATATTAAAAATATTTCCCGTGCGAGGCGGAATTGGCACTTCTAGAGAAGCAGGAGCCCTCCTTATTCAAGACTTATCGAGAGTTGATGTGCCACCTTTATATTTGCTCGAGTATGCATGGGAGCCATAAGGGGGCTTCATGCAGCTCGAAGAGCTGGGGGAATTATTTGTTCCCCAACCTGCAAGATACTCCTGAGGCAGCTCACTGTGGGGTTGCAGATGAGGACATTTTCCGAGGGATGCAAGAACACTCCCAAGGGATATAATTTTGGAAGAGGATGATGGACCTTATGAGAAAGGTGATATTCTCTAGAGTTTCCATCATCAGGCTCGTCGACCACAGTCTCGGAAGGCACTTTTGGCCGATTTTTATCGGTCTGGCTGAATAAATGTGTGGTGCCCTCTCCCTCCAGCGACGTCATCCTTCCGACTATCTTATTGCCGGCCGTTCGTCTAGTTCACGGACATTCTCTTGGACTTCTCCCGGCAATGGTGTGTTGTATTCAGCGGGGCCTTCGTGCATTGACGGAGGCTTTCTGTAGGCCACCAGTAATGAAGAGGGGTAAATGCACTATCCTGCCTTGCGACGGACCAAACCCCAAGATCGGTTTGCCATATACTTATTTGATGGCATGGTTCGCCCTTCACTGCCCTTCCATTATCCAAGCCGGTGAGGAGCCTTCAGAAGGTGTCCGGATGGCGCTTCTCTGTCAATTCGAGGGATGCTCATGGTTAATGACTTATGTGGCCGCAGTTCGCAAGCTGCTGAGCCGGTATGACGTTTATAGTCTTTTATCTACTTTCTTTACATCCACGGTGCAGGCTATGGCAAAGAATTTAAGGATGTGGGAGATGGGCAGATGTCGCAGAGCCGGGGAGTTTTTGAGTGGCTGGTTAGCATTCGGCCATCCCATCTGGTATACAGGAGTGGGGATACCTGCTACTTAGAACCCTACATCCCGAGTCGGTTTGCTCGCCAGTTCGGCTATGACCAACTGTACGTAGGTAACCCGAATACCAATCTGGGCTTTATGGGGAGCCTCATTGATGGTGCCCGTGCGTGGTGGTTCTACATCACTGGCTGTACTGAGGCGCGACTGTGCATGCCACTGAGGACTCTGAATCTTCAGACAACTTTGGGATTCTGTCAGTGGTACAGAATTTCGAACTTCACACCAACCGGGTTTTCTATTAACTCTTTTGGCGTGAAGTTAATCTCTCGGCGGCTGAAGCGGAAAGTCACTGAGAGAGGTGAGGGTAAGAGGGTCCGCGTGCCAAGCCTTGGGGAATTCGTCGCCACTGCTGATAGTGAGGCTTCGGATGCAGAGATTCCCAGTTTTGAGGGAAATGCAGGTGTTGAGGTCCCAACTGGTGCTCCTGGTGGGGTATACACGGCTCCCATTGAACATGTTGATGTAGAAGAAGTGGAGGAAGAAGATCCCGATGTCCACTTCAAGTGAAAGCGGGAAGGTGGATCTCGTATGAAGAGGGTAGTGAAGAGGCCTCTCGCTACATTCCCACCATTATTACAGAGGGTGAGTCAATCGTGATGCCTCCTCCTCCTGCTCCATTAGTCATTAGGTTGTTGGCTCTGAAGCAGACCGTTGATAAAGCTGTTCCTGAGCCGAGTAAGACCAGCCCTGTTCTAGCAGTATATACTTATATATTTCATACAGCTCATTGTTTATCCTATGATTCAGGAACTGAGACGGCAAGAGACTCGAGAGTCGAGGCTGTAAGGGAACAGGGAGATTACTATGATCCCCTGTTCACTTATAAAGAAGGTGACGAGGCTAGCTATTTCATCGCCTCAGAAGACTCTGGAGGTGATGAGGCCGATGTCGGTCCTTCGGGTGTTAGGACTTCAAAAGGAAGTCCCGTGGCCTCTAGCTCTTTAGGATGGACTGCAGAGGGTTTAGCGAATGAAGGTGGGCCGGCTGTCCGTGTTGATTCTGCTAAAGATTTTCCTATGGAGCCTAAGGGGACTGATGCCGATGTCGAGAAAGTTCGAAGAAAAGCTGCGGCCAAGGCGATTGAGGCGATATCATCTTTTGGTAGTGTTTTGACCTTTTTGAATAATTCTCTCCTGATATTCATTATACCTTGCTTAAATAGAGTCTTGCTACAGGTGTTCCACCTTTGGGTGCATCGACTTCAAGGGAGTCAGCCAATCCTCCTGAGGGGATCAGGGGTGATTCGAGTACTTCGACCGCGGCGGATGCTGCTGAGTTGGATGCCTTGTATCACGGCTTGCCCTCTTATCAACCTAAACTGGCACATGGTCTTAAAGAGACTGAGGGGACAGTGGTTATGGAACCAACCTCACTTCCAACCACATCGGTAAGTGAAATGCCAGTGATTTCGCCAGTGTTGCCTATCCTGCCAATTGCGAAGATGAAGGTAATTGCCAGTCCTACTTCTCCAACACTAGTTGTTGAGCCAGCTCGCTCGAAAGTCATCACCAGCCCTAGAGTGTACTGATCTCAATGAGGACTCCTCCGAGATCACCGATGATCCCACATATTTCTCCAGTTAGTACTCCTGCTATTCCCTCTACGGTTATGTCAGTGAAACCGATGGAAGTTTTGCCTTCAGGGGCCACTCGTTCCCCGGGAGTAGTTAAAGCCGAGAATGAATTCGTGGCTGAGCTAGTCGACAGCTTTTATAAGGGATTGAAGTGCTCCATTGCTTTGGTCTTGAAGGGCTCGACTACCTCGTTTTCTGCTTTGAAGGTGGTTCTTTCTCAAAGTATTGACAACATTCGAGACTTTGGAGGGGATGACCAGACTGCCACATTGGAGCTTCTGGTGGACAGGCTTGAGAGAAATGTGGACGAATGGCGCCGTCTCAGCTATTCAGATCTGAAATCGTCAGTTAATGACCAGCTTGCACACCTCTCTACTCAATGCATGAAGCACATCTTGCCACTCAGGAAGCAGCTAAGACAATTTCTTCTGACCTGAAATCCTTAGAGATAAGGAAAGTAGAACTTGGGGATGCCATAGATGCTTCTAACAGCACTCTGCTCGATGCTAAGGATAAAATTGAAAAGGCCAAGGAAATGATCAAGAAAGCTAATCTTCTTTTGTCCAAGGCTGAACGGCGCATCTTGAGGAGATGGCACGGCTAGAGCAGCTTAAGGCTCAGAATGATGAAGTCCTGCAACAAGAGCTGACACAGAGAGCAACTTTGGTTAAAATTGAGGCTCGCCTGTTCCAGACGGCGAGCTTTAACGAGGCCGAGTTGAGGTCGCAGGCACTTATCAGGGCTGCTGAGGAAAGGAAGAATAGGCTGGTGACTCTTGAAGAACGGATCAAGTCCTACAAAGCACCCTCGTAACCTACAATCCGTGTATCTATGTATCCCTCTTTTGGAATCAAATAAAAAGTAATTTTATTTGGCTCCCCTATTGCGTTTCCAACTTGTTTTATCTTCTAAATTTTCAGTTCTTACTTTCAAGTTGTTTTGCAATCCTCAAAAGGAAACGGTATAACTAATCTAATCAGTAGTGATAAACTGATAGGGTTAGTTATATATTAAAGAAATAGTCCCCACTGGACTGAAAGATGAGACTTGGCTATCTGTCGGTTCAGAGGTAACAATGACATAACCGATTAAGAAGCCACCAAGCTCGAAATTTTGTCATTCAGAGGTGATGAACTGGACATGATGACAAAGGAATAGTCCCTACTGGACTGAAAGATGAGACTTAGCTATCGTCAATTCAAAGGTAACAAGGACATAACTGATTAAGAAGCCACCAAGCTCGAAATTTTGTCATTCAGAGGTGATGAACTGGACATGATGGCAAAGAAATAGTCCCTACTGGACTGAAAGATGAGACTTGACTATCTGCCGGTTCAGAGGTAACCAGAATATAACCGATTGAGAAGCTACCAAGCTCGAAATTTTGTCATTCAGAGGTGACAAACTGGACATGATGACAAAGGAATAGTCCCTACTAGACTGAAAGATGAGACTTGGCTATCTTTTGGTTCAGAGATAATAAGGACATAACTTATTAAGAAGCCACCAAGCTCGAAATTTTGTCATTCAGAGGTGACGAATTGAACATGATGACAAAGAAATAGTCCCTACCGGACTGAAAGACGAGACTTGGCTATCTGTCGGTTCAGAGGTAACAAGGACATAACCGATTGAGAAGCCACCAAGCTCGAAATTTTTTCATTCAGAGGTGATGAACTGGACATGATGATAAAGGAATAGTCCCTACTAGACTGAAAGATGAGACTTGACTATCTGTCGGTTCAGAGGTAACAAGAACATAACCGATTGAGAAGCCACCAAGCTCGAAATTTTGTCATTCAGAGGTGATGAGATGGACATGATGACAAAGGAATATCCCTACTGGACTGAAAGATGAGACTTGACTATCTGTCGGTTCAGAGGGAACAAGGATATAACCGATTGAGAAGCCACCAAGCTCAGAATTTTGTCATTCAGAGGTGACGAACTAGACATGATGATAAAGAAATAGTCCCTACTAGACTGAAAGATGAGACTTGGCTATCTGTCAGTTCAGAGGTAATAAGGACATAACTGATTGAGAAGCCACCAAGCTCAGGATTTTGTCATTCAGAGGTGACGAACTGGACATGATGATAAAGAAATAGTCCCTACTGGACTGAAAGATGAGACTTAACTATCTGTCAGTTCAGAGGTGATGAATTGGACATGACCGATTGAGAAGCCACCAAGCTCAAAATTTTGTCATTCAGAGGTGACGAACTAGAGATGATGACAAAGGAATAGTCCCTACTGGACTGAAAGATGAGACTTGGCTATCTGTCGGTTCAGAGGTAACAAGGACATAACCGATTGAGAAGCCACCAAGCTCGAAATTTTATCATTCAGAGGTGACAAACTGGACATGATGACAAAGAAATAGTTCCACGAAAGAAATAAGACTTGATTATTAACTCCATGGGAATTTTGATATCTCCTTCGGATGTTATTTGAAAGAAATTGTCAGAGGTATATTGTTAACTTGACAACCAGAAAAGTCTACTGAGGACTAATTATCAGAAACTCGTTGGGGAGTTAAGAAATGAGCCCCATAGAAGATCATATATCAGAGCAACTTCGGCGCCCAGATCCCACGGGTATGGGGATGCCACTGCGACGTATATACGCAGGTCGGGAATACCCTTGCGTATATACGTTAAGCATTAGTACAAGCAAGAATCAGAGGCGGAAGCACAGTGGTAATATACATTCTAACACAAAAGTACAAGTACATGGTTATCACAGAGAGTAATACAATATTACAGGAATATTACATTACCAGAAATACAAAAGTACAATACACGAAGAGATATACATAACAAAATCTGAGAAATGCTCACGAGCAGCAAGAGGAACCTCGGGAGCCAAATAGGAGAAAAGCTGGGAGGAAGGACTACGGCGATGTCCTAACTTCTGCTACACCCTGATCACCACAGGAAGATCTGCTGCTCACTCTGATCAGCTACAGTCAAGCCACCATGATCCAGGCTCTAGAATCTAGACATGAGAATCCAGAGTTGTTAGCTACCCCAGCGAGTTACATATTATAAAGCCAAATGGCGTGCATAATAGGCACACGTGTACATGATCAAGTGATGTGATCCAAGCATGTAGATATAGGAAATGACAAGTAATATAAGGCAAATGACAGTAAATCTGAGATCAAGAAAATACATGTATATCAGTAAATCTGAATCGAAAAACATGCATGGAAAACGGTATAGAGAGCATAAGTATACATAATCATGCGACAAATATATTAACATGTGATAAATACACGTGATAAATATAAGTATGAACAAAACTAGTTGTATAAGCTCAGATTTTAGATTCATGGGGTTGATACGTCGAGGGGATAATCCAAACAAGGAAACCCTCATCTATATACCACATATCCGATGTCACCATCATATGAGTTCATACAACTTGAGTTGCCCTCAAGGTAACAGAACTAGAGTGTGTTTGGAGTAACCATGGTATCACAGAGGTCATGTGTTATAAAACAGGGTGTCAACTCAGAGCATATTACTATAACTGGAGAATATAAAGGTGTTGCATTTTAATTGATCCAATAATAATAATCAGTACCGTTTGATATTTTAATCGCCTCCCTACCAGCGCCTCACATCACCGATAGTCCATACTAGAGTCGCACTCTGTAAAACTTACCCGGGTCTGATATGTGAGTATCAGGACCCGAACAAAGGAGAGACCAAATATCACACGTTCCTAATATTATTACTGTTTCTTATATTCTTATGTTATTCTTGTCTCTTTCCCACCGGCGTCCCACAACACCGACAGTTCATACTGGAGCCCACACTTCCAGTAGAACTCATCCGAACTCCGATATGCAGGTACTATTATTCGAATAGGGGAGAGACTAAATAACACATGCTCCAGGCGTTATCATTGTACGGTATGTGTGTGTGTGTGTTAATAGGCACTGAGGATGCTTATCACACTAACACCAGGCGGTATAGGCAGGAGAGAGAAAGTAGCCCTTCAGATTCAAGAGGTGGCCCGCACAGATTCAAGAGGTGGCCCCCACCACATGTGTGGTGTGACACTTTGCTCCATGTGGTACTTTGCTCTGAGGGTTGATATAGGAGGTAGCCCCACAGATTCAAGAGGTGGTCCCCACAGATTCAAGAGGTGGCCCCCGCCACGTGTGTGGTGTGGCACTTTGCTCTATGTGGGGAATGAATTCTAGAGGTGGCCCCACAGATTCAAGAGGTGGCCCCCATCACGTGTGTGATGTGGCACTTTACTCCGTGTGGTACTTAGTTCCATTCAGGAACCGCCGGACGCTAGCACGATTGTGGGATACATCCTCGTCATCCCGACACTAGACATGCTCTGCCGAACGCCGGAATGACTGTGCTATTAACAAGAGTGTGAGTACAGGAGATACAGGAGTATAAGAATATAGAAGATACAGGAGTACAGGAGATACATGAGTACCAAATATCTGGTAATAATATAATAATCATGCATATGCTAGGTAATACAGGAGTCAGGTGTCAGGAGCCAGGTATCAGGTGTTATATATCATGTGGCAAATATAGCATGTCAAATACTGGTGTCATATATCAAGTGTCAAATATAGCATGGCAAATACCGATGTCGGGTATCATGTGTCAAATATAGCATGGCAAGTACCAGTGTCAGACATCATGTGTCAAATATAGCATGGCAAGTACCGGTGTCGGGTATCATGTGTCAAATATAGCATGGCAAGTACCGGTGTCGGGCATCATGTGTCAAATGTAGCATGGCAAGTACCGATGTCGAGCTTCATGTGTCAAATATAGCATGGCAAGTACCGGTATCAGGTATCATGTTTCAAATATAGCATGGCAAGTACCGGTGTCAGGTATCATGTGTCAAATATAGCATGTCAAGTACCGGTGTCAGGTATCATATGTCAAATATAGCATGGCAAGCACCGGTGTCATATATCAGGGTCAGGTATAGCATGGCAAGTATCGGGGTCAGATACCAAGTGTCATGTATAGCATGGCAAGTATCGATGTCAAATATAGCATGGCAAGGGTTGGTGTAAATACCGAGTACCGGCATCATATATCATATATCAAGTGTAACATGCCAAGTGCCGGTGTAAATACTGAGTACCAGTGTAAATACCGAGTTTCATAAATCATATATCAAGTGTAACATGCAAGTGCCGGTATAAATACCGTGTACTGGTATCATAAATCGTATATCAAGTATAACATGTCTAGGGTCGGTGTCAGATGTCATGCGTCAAGTATAACATGTCCAGGGTCGGGTAAATACCGAGTACAACATCATATATTAACTCGCATAGCATGATATCAGGTACTAAAACTACGGTAACAATTGCTAGACATGCTAAAATGTCCATGTATCAATTCCATAATATAAATACAAGAGCGTTTATTTTTAAATGTATTAAAAAGCACTCGCCTGAAACCGGGGTGAAATACCGGTTAAAAGTCCAAAAATTTGGCGACCCGCACGAGAAATCCACTAGCCCATAGTTATATATTAAAATATATATTTATAAATATTTATATAAATATTAGAGAGGGAATGAGTGAAGAGAGAGGAGAGAGAAAGTTGTAGGAAGGAGAGAGAAAGAGAGGGAAAATATGGTGTATTTAGAAATGATTAGGATTTAAAGGAGAGGGGTATTGGGTGTAAATATAGGGAGATAATTTGAGGGAATGGTGGAGGGTATTTTAGGAAGGTGAGAAAGTTAGTTTTATTTAGGAAAGAAAGAGAAAGAAATGAAAAGAAGGAAAGAAAGAAAAGAAGAAGGAAAGAAAGAAAGAAAGGAAAAAGAAGGAGGAGGGGAGGGGTGGTCGGTCGGCGGCCAGCCGGTCATCGCCGGCGGCCCAGGCGGCGGCTCGCCGCCGGAGGTGGTGGGGGCGGCGCTCGTCCTAGGGGGAGCAGGAGTTGGGGGTTGTTTTGTTGTTGTTGTTTTGGTGGTGGTGGTAGATGGTGATGGTGGTGGTTGTGGTGGTGGTGGTGATGATTGGTGGTAATGGGGAGTTAGAGGAGGAGGAGGAGGTGGTGATGGGGTGGTTGGAGTGGTGGAATTGGTGGTGGTGGTGGTGGTGGTGGTGAATTTTAGAGAAGATAAAGGTGGAGGTGAGATGGGTTTGGTTGAAATTGGATGTGGTGGGAGGTTGTTGGAGGTTGAAGGAGGTGGTGGTGTGAAGAGGAGGTGTTGGGGAGTTGGTTGGCTGGCCTAGGAGTGGCCGGTGGCGGTGGTGGTGAAGGTGGAGGCGGCGGCCATGGTAGGTGCATGAGTGGGTTTGGTTGTTTGGTTGAAGTGTTTGAGATGAAATTGAAATGTAAATTGAAAAGAGAAGGAAGGAAGTGAGAGGATTTAATGGAGAGGATGGAAATTGAGATGATGAATGGGGATGGAGGGGGGAATGGGTTACTCAGCCATCATGCTCTGCTCCCTTGCTGCGGTTGCGCTGCCTTTGCGTGGGAGTGAAGGTGGAGTGAAGGAGAAGAAAAGAAAAGAAGAAAAAGAAAGAAAAGAAAGGAAAAAGGGAAAAATTTAAAAGAAAGGGAAAGAAATAGTAAAAAAATAATAAATAAATATAGTATTAAATAATAAAATTAATAAAATATTCTGGGAGTAATAAGTGGAGGTGTGGAGAAGGAAACGTAAGAAAAGAAAGAACGGTAAATTATATTATTATTTTAATAAGGCGAAAATTTGACTGTTTCAGAATCGTTCTGAAAAATTCTTAAATATAGAAAATATTATTCTAAAATACTCAATGAAATCAGATTCAAAAAATACAATGTAATTTTTAAATTAAAAATCTAAAAATCTTCTGGCAATACCGGCCGACACCAGAATCAGTCAAATTTTGATAAATTTGGAAAAATCTCAAAAAATATTTTTAGATAGAAAATGAAATTCTAAGATGTACTGTGAAATCTATTTTTGAAAATTCAATCCCATATGAAAACTAAAAAAAATCTGGGAATCAGTCAGCAATGCCGACCGACACCGGTTTTGGAGATTTTGCAGAAAAATTTTAGAAAATTTCAGAAAATCATGAAAAATCTAAAATATTAGAAAACTGTCTTTGAAACTGAAATCAGTCAAATGGGACTATCAGGAAGTCAAATCGGGTTACTGGCTGGTATCGGGTTCCCGGTCCGGGTTAGGGCTGACTCTAGGTCTGAGATTCCAGATCCGATACTCAATAATATAAGTAGTCATAACTCATGAACACATACAGGAAGAAAATTGAGCAATACGGTTAAAAATTTTTGGGACACGTATCTGGGTATGTATCCCTGGAACGGGGTGTTACAATCTACCCACCTAGCAAAAATTTCGTCCTCGAAATTTGTATAAGGAGGGAGATGAACATGGAAGAGATTACAGTCAACGATGATAATATGATAAATTGACAAGGATAAGGGAGATTACAGTCTCAGGACACAAAAGATTAGGGAATAGCGGTTACAGTGACATCATCTGGGCTCCTGATCTGGGTGCTGAGCTCCTTGTCCTTCTGTTACCACAACTGACGCCTCGACTTCTCCTGCTGACAAATAGTAAGCCTGGTCTCTTTCACGGTCAGCTCCAACTCCTGCTCCTCGCTGCTCGAGAGGGAGTGGAACTTTCCTGCCAACGGGCTCGGGGTTCCTTCCCTGCGGTGGTGCTGGAAGTGTTAACCGAATTGGTGTGGCGTTCCTTAGCTTCTTAAATGGACACTTAACCATCAAATGATCCTTGGATCCCCATTTAAAACAAGATCCACTTGCTATACGGCAGTTTCGCTGTAAATGTCCGGGCCTCCGGCAGTACCCGCATACTATTGTTAGCGGGGCATCAATGAGTCTGACTAAGTCTTCCCTATCCATCTATTGGAATGTTCTCTTTGCTGACTCAATCTGCTTCTGACTCCTACTCTTCTTCTCCAAGCCCCATTCTACTTCATGGTCAATAAAGAGAACCTGAGACTATGTCTTAAACTGCTGAGGAATAAGAAACAACTGGATATCCATCTTCAACCCTTATTGAAATCTGCTGGCCTGCTTCTCCTCATCGTTCACCATGTAGGGTGCAAATTGACTGAGCTCAGAAATTCAGCAGCGTACTCATCCACAGATCGGTTCTACTGCTGCAACCTGATGAACTGCTCTTCCATCTCTTTCTGAGCTGTTGCAAGGAAGAACCTCTCATAAAAACTCCTCGAGAACTGATTCCAAGATACGGGCTTCTCCAATCTCACCTCTTCGGCTAGCCACTAGGTCCTCGCCACATCTTTCAGCTGCATCTTGGCCACTTCCACTGGTTCTCACAAGGAATTCTGGCTGCCTTCAGAAGATCGACCATGTCGATCAATGACTGCTCAGCATCCAGGGGCTTCTCCGTGCCTGAAAATTCTGCCGGCTGCAACCTCCTGAAATCCGATATAGTGTCCGGCCTCTGCTCCTGGGGTGCAGTCAGCAATCCTTGTCGCAAGAGCTCTGTTTGCTGATGTTGACTCTCCATCATGCCATGCAGTACCCTCATCATGTTGGCGCCATCTCCATTAGAACTGTTGCGAGAAGTACCAGGACCGTTAGGGGTTCTCCGTCCTTTCATATCTGAGTTGGTTGAAGGATGATAGGAAGAGGATGAAAGGAAAAGATAGAAGGGTCTTAGAATCTAAGGAAAAGATTGCAAGGAATAGATAATACCGTACTTGCAATTGGAATGTATATCCAAGACTCATGCTCTCCACTGTAGATTAATACACCATTAATCTGCCAACTGGTTGTACTGAGGATGTCAGAACGTAGGCTCTGATACCATCTTGTGGCGCCCCGATCCCACGGATACAAGGATGCCACTGCGACATATATACGCAGGACAGGAATACCCCCGCGTATATGTAAATCACGTAGAGGGGGGGTGAATAGGTGATGAGCTAATCTAATTGTCAATAATGCGAAATTAAAACTAATTAATGCAAACTAAAACTTCTTGAACTAAACACCACGTATAACACAAGAGTGTAACCGGATTCCCCGTGAAGGGCTCTGGACTAACTCCTCAAGATTCTTCTAAATAAGAGTTGAGGTGCCGCGTTGGCTCTCTTGGTTGAATACAACTGTTAGCAAACAATCCCCAAGCATATAACAATTAAGCACACAATATATATCAAGCATACAGAGATGAAAGCAATATAAGCATGCAAGATATAAACAAGTAAGAGATAGAAAGAGAGCAATCGCAAATACGGGATATTTGTTTCGAGGTTCGAGCACACTTGCTCTACGTCCCTGCCTTCAACACTATGAAGGATTTCCACTAAAATCGATCCCACTGGATCACTAGGTGCCGCAACACCTACAAGGCGAGTTCACACTTGAACTCCTTGGACTCTCTAGTCCCTTCACTTGTCCCCGCAAGAACATACTGCAAGCCCACTAGCTCGCTGAGGCCGCACCTCAAGCACCGAGTTCACACTAGAACCCGAAACAACGCGAACACACACGTCCGCCTCCTCAAAGCAAAGATGAAGTCTTTGGTGATCACAACACTTTGATCACCTAAAAACAATCTCACAATAACACTCCTATAGGATGAATATATCAATGGATAGCTCAAGTGTTTGTGTGTGAAAACAAAGATGGAATTTATGGAGGAAAACACAAGAAATCACTTTGAAAACACTCTTGATAAACTTCCCTTTTTATTGGAAATATTTGCTCTCAAACAAGTGGAGAAAACTCTGAAATAGATGGGAAAAACTAAGTTTAAAACTCTCCTCAAATCTTACTCAAAATTGGCCTCAAATGGGGTGGGGTATTTATAACCCCCAAAAGAATTCTGCCCATTGGCAGCTGACTAGGCCAATAATGGCCTTCCGGTCGACCAGCCAACGGTCAAATTTCTAACCGTTGAGCCTTCCGGTCGACCGCCCGGTCGACCGGGCCCTAAACCAGAGAGCAACGGCTCTCTGGCCGGTCGACCGCCCAGTCGACCGGGGCAACCCGAGAGTGGGTTGCCTTAAGCGGTCGACCGGCCAACTGACATGGCCTATGCACATTCTTGTGCACACGTCCGGTCGACCGGCTCCTGATCCGGTCGACCGGTCGATCAACCGCCAGAGCCTGACAGGGTTTTTTAAAGGATCTGAAAACTAGATTTTTAATTGCCAAATAAATCCCATAAATTCACGAAAAATCTACAAAAATAGTTTCAGTATTATACTTTGATAAACAAACATGTTTGAGCAAAATCAAAATATGTTACAAACATTTTGAACTATTTTTGTAACTTAGAAATTTTGACTAAAAACAAAAACTGTATTTTTCCAAAATTGGTTTTTCCAAAACTTCTCCAAATACAAAAACAAGATATTTTAAACACTTTGAAAGCATAGGGTGTATGGATATGATCCACTACACATATATGATGAAATATCTATGTTTTTGACATTAAGCACTAAACATATATACTTTGAATTCTAAAAAATCAAACCGGTATTTTCAAATTTGAAAACTCTTTAAAAAAAATTTTATAAAAACACATATAAATCAAGAGTGTGTGTGTATATGATATACTTGAGCAATCCACCAACTATTCTATCCTTTACATTTTAACTAAAAATAAAATCTTATAACAGTAAACCTAGACTCAAGTCTTGATCTTGAAGGTCTTCACTTGAAGTCTTCTCATCTTCTTGACTTGGTCCAAACTTGATCCAAAGAGTTAGACTCCTCTTGAGTACTTGATGTGGCCTTGATGTATAGGCTCTTGAATCAAACCGTGTTAGCTCCAAACTTGACTTTAAATCCTTTGTTGAAGCTACACACCAACTAAGATCTTGATCATAATCTGAGACTAATTAAACACAACATTATTAGTACTATAACTTCATGAGTTGATCATTATCAAAACTAGAGTGATGGGCCTTTGGGCCAACAATCTCCCCCTTTTTGATGATGACAAAACTCATGGAGTTATATATGCATGGATTAAAGTAAAGCTTCGAAGAAGCTCCCCCTTAACTCATGCATAACAAATAAGCAATAAAATATGGCAATAAAGTGCACGAAACATGTATGCAAACATAAAGAGATAAACATGCCAATCAAGCATAAAACTCATCGAATTCTTTTCTTCTTTTTGCAAAACAAAACAATATGCATTACAACAAAAAATTCTTCTCCCCCTTTATGTATAAAGCAAGGAAAATATGCATATATACTAAAATACTTCTATCCCTTTTTGTCAATCATCAACAAAGGGATTAAAGTAAACACAAAACAATGTCCTCCCCCTTTTTGTTAGAAACAAAAAACAACAAAGAGGTGAACTCAAATCAATCAATAAAGAGATATATGCGATATACATTCATGAAGAGAAAGACGCTAAGTAAACTTCCCTTCATACATGCATTACATGAAGAAGGGATGACAAGCCCTAATTCACATAGCACATAATATGCAATGCATAAAAGGGATGTGAAGCTCCCCCTATTTACCGCATAAAGAAGAGTTGTCAAGCTCCTCAATATAAGATACACTCAACATGAATTTATATGTAGAAGAGATGTTAAGCTCCCCTTACATATAGGCAATACACATCAAAACATTTTTAATATTTCTTATTAAAACAAAATTTTGAATTTTCTCAATAAAAATAAATTTTGAGATATCTTAGTAAGTCAAATTTTAAGATATCAAATGTAAATAAACTACAAATTTGAATTTTAATTGTAATTGAAACATTTTATCAATTGAAATAACAATGAAATTTTGATACAAATTGTAATCTTGATACCAATGAAAGAAAGTATTTTATATTTTGATGCCAATATAAATTTTCATGGATACCAATTGAAATAAATAGATCAATAGATACCAATTGAAACATATTATACATTTTGATATCAATAAAAATACTAATTATAAAAAAATATCAATTGAAGATAATGCATAAGCTTATATAAAAATATCAATTGAGAAATTAATTGAAAATTAAGATTTGAATGAAGCTTAGCATAAACATACTTTGTACTTTAAACATGTAAATATCTTGAAAATCAAGCACAAACAAATCATATATATGTATGAAAAGAGAATACCAATAGAAATTGATATTATTTGAAATGAAGCATACATATATAGAAAACAAAATATTAGTACATACAAAATAAATATCAATTGAGATACCAATTGAAAATAACAATGTAAATCAAGTATATAACTCATAACTACCACCCTTTTTATGCGCAAGATAACAGATTTTTCAATAAAGCTTACAAGGCATGCTCGCCCATCCGTTCTCCCTTAAAAGGGGTAGGTAGGGGTTTTCAAAAATAGGTGTTTGAAAATAATTTAGTATTGAAAGCACTACCAAATGAAGAACAATAACTAGTTTAAAAGTACTTTTTGAAAAACTAGTTAAAGATCCTTCAAAACATGAAACCAAATCATATGTATCATGAAACATACTAAATACACAAAATTCGACACTCAAAGTCCATAAAGCTCAAAATGATCATGAATCATAGTCATGAATAAACAAATAAAAGGTGAGTGCACAAGAATCATGTAATTAGCATTTTTCATGAAAATAGTCCATTATGTACAAAACAAACATGAGTATTATTTTATCAAACAAAGATCATGAAAATCATAAAGATTTTATTTTTCATTTAAAAACAAACTTCTAGGTATATGTATGTTTTTATCTAAAACTAACAATATGCATACATATCCCAAACATAAAAAAAAAAGTCTATGATTTAATTTGCATGAAGGCAAGAGACTCAAGAGACATACATGTATATTTATTAGTTTTGACTAAAAATACCATATACTGAAGTAAAATATGAAAATAGGCAAAACAAGTATAAATGAGAGAATCATCAAAACTAAGCTATACATGTGCATATAGTGAGTACAAATGAACAATGAAGTGCAAACATATATGAATCAATTTGTTGCTCACTATTGTACATGTATATATCCAAGTTTTAATAAAAACTACATTTAAACTAGTATTTACCACATGAAGCACAAAATAAATAAAACATGTATATGCTAAAAATATCATCAAATGAAAGCATGTAAATAAATTAGGAGTTTAGAGATAGTTACCAAACCAAAGAACTATGCTCTAAGTCTCCAAAACATGGTGGTTGTCCCACCAAACCTCCTTGATAGCGGTGCATCAAATGTGTGTCCATTAAGTCCATGTGCATCCACCATCAAGACACCATTCCTCTCCCGTTTTGTGAGAGCTTGCACCTACATCAAATACAAAAGGTGGGGATTTTGGTACCCATTTTCTTTTGGGTCCATGAGGGTTAGTATTATAAGGAACCCAAACATTTTTATTAGCAAAATTTGAAGAATTTATTCTATCATAACAGAATCTTGCTAAATGGCCTTTGCGGTCACAATGTGTACACTTGTACAGTCTATGATGCATATGTGTATGAGTGTGATCATGATGTGCAAAGTGTGTACATGCATGATGTGGGTGATGTGCATGAATATGTGGAGTTTGTTTCTTTGAAAACAAGGACTCCAATTTAGAATGGTTAAAAGCACATTTGTTCAAAGTTGAGCTCAAACAATCTATCTTATTTTTCAAAAATTTAATCTCATTTTGATTAACGGTGGCATGTAAAGCATGGTGAGAATGAGAATAATTTTTCTTTTTTTTTCGAAACATTTACTTTTTCTTTTTCAATAATTTTTCTTTTCAAAGAAGTGTTTTCATTTAAAGCAATTTCTTTTTGTTTTTCCACCAAAACAATTTTATTTTTCAAAATAGTTTTTCCTTTACAAAGATTATTCAATTTAGAAAGTAAGGAAACATTTTCATTTTTCAAACTTTCATTTTCTTTTTCAATGCATACAATTTTATTTTTAAAAGAATCATTTTCTTTTAACATGCAATCAAATTTCTTTTTCAAATTCTTGTTATCCTTTTTAATCATGTCATATTTTTCAAGTAATTGTTGATAAAAGATGTAAGCTCATCATATGATATATCAACATCTTCATCTAGTTCGGATTCGGTAGTTACCTCAAGGGGGTTATCCCCTTGGACCATGTAGCACATGTTGGAAGCGTCACTTCCAACATCCGAGTCGCTCCCCGTATAATATTGCTCTTTTTCGCCAAGGGAGATCAAAAGTTCCGTACTACAAAAGCCGAATCAAGATTAGAAACCCTAGATAAATAATCATCATTTAGGGTAGATCTTAAAGCTTGTAGGGATTTTGCATTAACCTCAATATTTTTGCCATTTAAACAATATGAATCTTTAATAGTGGCAAAATAAACATGAATCCCTAAGGCTTTGAGGTACAAAGACATCTTAACCTTCTAAGTTTGGATGTTAAGAATGTCAAAGGTGGGAGGTGACTAAAATACATCGTGTGTGTTGTGTACAAATATTGTGATTAGCTATAAAATATGGATCTTTAACTCTAGGTTGTTAGACCCAAATCAAGAGCACTTGGCTCTGATACCAATTGTAAATCACCTAGATGGGGTTGAATAGGTGATGAGCTAATCTAATGGTCAATAATGCGGAATTAAAACTAATTAATGTAAACTAAAACTTCTTGAACTAAACACCACGTATAACACAAGAGTGTAGCCGGATTCCCCATGAAGGGCTCTGCACTAACTCCTCAAGATTCCTCTAAATAAGAGTTGAGGTGCCGCGTTGGCTCTCTTGGTTAAATACAAGTGTTAGCAAACAATCCCCAAGCATATAACAATTAAGCACACAATATATATCACGCATATAGAGATGAAAGCAATATAAGCATGCAAGATATAAATAAGTAAGAGATAGAAAGAGAGCAATCGCAAACACGGGATATTTGTTTCGAGGTTCGAGCACACTTGCTCTATGTCCCCGCCTTCAACACTATGAAAGATTTCCACTAAAATTGATCCCACCGGATCACTCGGTGTCGCAACACCTACAAGGTGAGTTCACACTTGAACTCCTTGGACTCTCTAGTCCCTTCAATTGTTCCCGCAAGAACACACCGCAAGCCCACTAGCTCGCCGAGGCCGCACCTCAAACACCGAGTTCACACTAGAACCCGAAACAATGCGAACACACACGTCTGCCTCCTCAAAGCAAAGATGAAGTCTTTGGTGATCACAACACTTTGATCACCTAAAAACAATCTCACAATAACACTCCTATAGGATGAATATATCAATGGATAGCTCAAGTGTTTGTGTGAGAAAACAAGGATGGAATTTGTGGAGGAAAACACAAGAAATTACTTTGAAAACACTCTTGATAAACTTCCCTTTTTATTGGAAATATTTGCTCTCAAATAAGTGGAGAAAACTCTGAAATAGATGGGAAAAACTAAGTTTAAAACTCTCCTCAAATCTTACTCAAAACTGGCCTCAAATGGGGTATTTATAACCCCCAAAAGAATTCTGCCCGTTGGCAGCTGACTAGGCCAATAATAGCCTTCCGGTCGACTGGCCAACGGTCAAATTTCTGACCGTTGAGCCTTCCGGTCGACCGGGCCCTGAACCAGAGATCAACGGATCTCTGGCCGGTCGATTGCCCGGTCGACCGGGGCAACCCGAGAGTGGGTTGCCTTCAGTCGGTCGATCGCTTGGTCGACCGGCCAACTGACATGGCCTGTGCACGTTCTTGTGCACGTCTGGTCGACCGGATCCTGGTCCGGTCGACCGGTCGGTCGACCGCCAGAGCCTGGCAGGGTTTTTTAAAGGATTTAAAAACTAGGTTTTTAATTGCCAAATAAATCCCATAAATTCACGAAAAATCTACAAAAATAGTTTCAGTATTATACTTTGATAAACAAACATGTTTGAGTAAAATCAAAACATGTTACAAACATTTTGAACTATTTTTGTAACTTAAAATTTTGGCTAAAAACAAAAACTGTATTTTTCCAAAATTGGTTATTTTAAAACTTCTCCGTATACAAAAACAAGATATTTTAAACACTTTAAAAGCATAGGGTGTATGGATATGATCCACTACACATACATGATGAAATATCTATGTTTTTGACATTAAGCACTAAACATGGTTTTGGTTAAAACATATATACTTTGAATTCTAGAAAACCAAACCGGTATTTTTCAAATTTGAAAACTATTTAAAAATTCTTTTATGAAAACACATATAAATCAAGAGTGTGTGTGTATATAATATACTTGAGCAATCCACCAACTATTCTATCCTTTATATTTTAACTAAAAATAAAATCTTATAACAACAAACCTAGACTCAAGTCTTGATCTTGAAGGTCTTCACTTGAAGTCTTCTCATCTCCTTGACTTGGTCCAAACTTGAACCAAAGAGCTAGACTCCTCTTGAGTATTTGATGTGGTCTTGATGCATAGACTCTTGAATCAAACCGTGTTAGCTTCAAAACTTGACTTTAAATCCTTTGTTGAAGTTACACACCAACTAAGATCTTGATCATAAATCTGAGACTAATTAAACACAAGATCATTAGTACTATAACTTCATGAGTTGATCATCATCAAAACTAGAGTGATAGGCTTTTGGGCCAACAGTATATACGCTAAGTATTAGTACAGGCAAGAATTAGAGGCGGAAGCACAGTGGTAATATACATTCTAACACAAAAGTAAAGTACATGGTTATCACAGAGAGTAATATAATATTACAAGAATATTATATTACCAGAAATACAAAAGTATAATACACGAAGAGATATACATAACAAAATCTAAGAAATGCTCACGAGCAGCAAGAGGAACCTCGGGAGCCAAACAGGAGAAAAGCTAGGAGGAAGGACTACGGTGATGTCCGAGCTTCTGCTGCACCCTGATCATCACAGGAGAATCCGCTGCGCATTCTGATCAGCTACAGTCAAGCCACCATGATCCAGGCTCTAGAATCTAGACATGAGAATCTAGAGTTGTTAGCAACCCCAGCGAGTTACATATTATAAAGCCAAATGGCGTGCATAACAGGCACACGTGTACATGATCAAATGATGTGGTCCAGGCATACAGATACAGGAAATGACAAGTAATATAAGGCAAATGACAGTAAATCTGAGATCAAGAAAATACATGTATATCAGTAAATCTGAATCGGAAAAAATGCATGGAAAACGGTATAGAGAGCATAAGTACACATAATCATGCGACAAATATATTAACATGTGATAAATACACATGATAAATATAAGTATGAACAAAACTAGTTGTATAAGTTCAGATTTTGGATTCATGGGGTTGATATGTCAAGGGGATAATCTAAACTATATACCACATATCCGATGTCACCATTATCTGAGTTCATACAATTTGAGTTGCCCTAAGGGTAACAGAACTAGAGTGTGTCTGGAGTAACCATGGTATCACAGAGGTCATGTGTTATAAAACAGGGTGTCAACTCAGAGCATAATACTGTAACTAGAGAATATAATGGTTTTGTATTTTAATTGATCCAATAATAATAATCAGTACCGTTTGATATTTTAATCGCCTCCCTACCAGCGCCTCACATCACCGATAGTCCATACTAGAGTTCGCACTCTGTAGAACATACCCGGGTCTGATATGTGAGTATTAGGATCCGAACAAAGGAGAGACCAAATATCACACGTTCCTAATATTATTACTGTTTCTTATATTCTTATGTTATTCTTGTCTCTTTCCCACCGGTGTCCCATGTAAATCACCTAGAGGGGGGGTGAATAGGTGATATGCTAATCTAGAAACTAAATGTGCTAAATGCGGAAACTTAAACAAATTTTGCAATCACACTTAATACAACCAACAAATGTAGCCGAATTCCCTGTGAAGGGCTCTGGACTAACTCCTCTTGATTACCCTAGATATGGGTTGAGGTGCTATATGAAGCTCTTGTGGTTAAGTACAAGTGAGGCACACACACAAACAAGCCAAGCATATAAAGATGAACAATATGAAATAATGCAGGCACAAATGCAAGCAATAAGATATGAATGAATGAATGATGCTTTGCACAAATAAAAGAGAGAGTTGAGAGACAATGGATCAAACGCAAACACAAAGATATGTTTCGAGGTTCGAGCCCCTAGCTCTACGTCCCCGCCTTCACCGAGAAGGATTTCCAATCCACTATACTCCCACCGAGGGAACCTCCACCGAGGAGGATTTGTTACAACAAAGGGAGTACCGAACTCCTCTCTGATACACCGCCTCACAACCGAGGGGTAGGCCCGTAGCCAAAACAACAACAACCAATGCCTCTACCGAAGAGGGTTACAACCAAACTCTACCTCACAATAGAGGGAGCAAACCACAATCTCAACCTCTACCAAAGAGGGAGCAAACACCAACCCAAATCGACAACCTCAACCTCTACCAAAGAGGGAGCAACTCAAGAAATCAAGGTTTTACAATTAGTGGTATATCTCAACCACAAACCACTATCCTTTTTCCACAAACAAAGATCCTAAATAGATTAGGATAGAATGATAGCTCAAGTGTGGAAAACTAGGTGTTTGGAAAATAAAAACTCAAAGAAAACTGCTTAGGAAAACTCTTGCAAAAGATATAGAATGAAAACCAAGACAAATCTCCCAAAATACTCTTTTCTTTGATTTTTCCAAAAACCTAAAACAAATAAGATGAATTCTTTTTGGCCCAAAAACACTTTTGAAATCTTTTAAAAATACTTCAGAAAACTGAGAATTTTTGCTCTTGAAAATCTTGTCTAAATCCCAAAGAAATGGGGTATTTATAGGCCAAAACAGAAACTAGCCGTTAGGCTGATCTGGCAGCCTGACAGACTACCGGTCGGCCGGCCCGGCCGACCGCCAACAGTCAGAAATGTGACCGTTGGGGCAACCCAGTCGACCGCCCGGTCGACCGAAATAAACAGAGAGCACTGCTCTTAGTTACGGTCGACCGCCCGGTCGGCCGTCCCATTGTGTGCCAGACGTGCACGGTTCTGTGCACGTCGGTCGACCGTACGGGTCGACCCCACGGTCGACCGGCCTAGCCTGGCAGACAGGTCTGGGTCTAAAACTGGTTTAAAACATATCTTGAAAATTCTTTTAATAACTTCTAAAAATACCAAAAATGTTTTTATCATATTGCATTGTTATATAAACATGTGATAAATATTTCTACTCAAATATCAAGCATATGAAACCATTTTGTTTCTTAAATTTTACCAAAAACCAAAACATGTATTTTTATCAAACTTGAATTTTTCAATACATGAATAGGATAGTCAAAATAAGTTTGTTTAAGATATGAAGCATGTATGTATATTGAACACATCTAATATACATAAAAACAAAGTAAACTTGTTTTGATCACTATTCATGAAAACCAAAATCCAAAAACAAAACGTGTGTGTTTTGTGCACTTGAACATATCAACTATACTAAGCTTTACAAATGGATCTAAACACACTAAACTAGGATACCTAAGTCTTCTTGACGATCTTCATCTTCAAGTCGGCTTGGTCCCAAAACTCCGTGATCCAACGAGCATGGCTATGAATGATCTTGACGCTCGGGCTCGGGAATCACCAAGTGAAGGCTTAAAACTCATCTTGTTGAAGCAATCACCAACTAATATCTTGCTAAATGATCTGAAGTTAAAATCACAAGAATATTAGTAAACATAACTATATGAGTTAATCATCATCAAAACTAGAGAGGAAGGCCTCGGGCCAACATCCCATAACACCGACAGTTCACACTGGAGCCCGCACTTCCAGTAAAACTCATCCGAACTCTGATATGCAGGTACCATTATTCGAATAGGGGAGAGACCAAATAACACATGCTCCAGGCGTTATCATTGTACGGTATGTGTGTGCGTTAATAGGCACTAAGGATGCTTATCACACTAACACCAGGCGATATAGGCAGGAGGGAGAAAGTGAAATCACCTAGAGGGGGTGCATAGGTGATAATGCTAATCAATGCACAATTAAAAATGTTATGATGCAACGATTACCCAAAACAAGACTAGAAGCCGAATACCCCGTGAAGGGCTCTGAACTTCTTCCTCGTGATTCCTCTAGATAAGAGTTTGAGGTGCGTATTGTAATCTTGTTGTATGAGTATTTGATCGACAATATGAATATGAAACAAGTGTATATAGTAATGAATATGTAGAGCAAGTACAATGTTGCAATGAATATAAAGCAAGGAATTAAAGCAAGTAAACCAAACGCAAACACGGAGAATTTTTTCGAGGTTCGAGCACCCAGCTCTACGTCCCCGCCTTCACCCAGAAGGATTTCTAACCATTATAACTTCACGAAGAGTTACAATCACACCGGAGTACCCAACTCCACAATCTAAGTACAAGTATTCTCTTAATGATCAAAAGACCACAAACTCTCTTTTGAAAAATCCTTTTCCCTTACAAACGCCCTGTAGAATAATGAGTAGGATTGAAGCTCTAGCATTGTAAGTGGAAAAAGAAAATGAATTTGAGAGAGCTTTGAATGAAAACTTCAGAAATGAGAGAGATTTTTCAGCACAAAAACCAAGAACAAAACTCTTTTGAAAGCCTTTAAACTTTGAATATTTTTTTTGCAAATGATTGTTGTAAATCCCACAACCCTAATCACCCCCATTTATATGATAGAGCTAGGGATTAAAAGGTAAACTAATACAATAGGTAATTAGGAAGTATTTGACCCAAAAACCAGTCCCTAAACTCGTTTAGAGACAAAAGGAAAATTTAAAACGTGTTTTAAAAAGTAGCCGTTAAGGCTGAAACACAGCCTCGGTCGACCGGCGGTCGACCGGGTGATTAGTCTACAATTCTGCATTATTATGTCGCATTCTCTCACAGATTTATGAATAAATAGTCGATCTAAACCGTGTTTTGGTCTTAATTGCAGGTAGATCCAAAGTCCAAGGGTAAAGATGGAATAAGAGCTTAATTAATCCCAATTTATGGTAATTAAATCCGCAATTACTTGGAGGCCAAGCAAAGGATTTTCTAGAACATGCATTGAACCTAGACTCCTGCGCTTGTCAGATGAATATTCGGGTACAATTACCAAAAACTGAATATACCCTGAATATTCTCGAAGCCAGAGGGAGCGCCTGACGAAATCCAGAGACCCAACTCTCTGGAATTGCCGCGGATCCGCGGCAATACTTGCGGATCCGCGGCATTCCAGTGGAGCCACGCGTCAATTTTTGACGCGTGGCCCCGTCTCGTCTTCCAGAGCCTTCTGAAGCCTATAAATACCCCTTCCTCTAGCCAAAACGCAAGCAGTTTTCGTTTTTAGGAGTATGTCCAGATTTTAGGAGTAGTGTAGGTGAGTGTTCTTCATTTCTTGTATTTTCTTTTCTTTTTAGATCATTGTAGTAGGGCTGAGTGATTTCTAGAGAGTGAGGGATTGATGTAATAGAGAGTGACACTCTATGTAAAGATGCCTCCTTTCTCTTCCAATGTAATCTCCTTCACCTTCTACATGATTTCTTGCTAGCTTTTCTTCTCATGGCAATCTAACTACTAACCACTAACCATCTAACCACTTACTTGATAATCCACATGAATCGGGTTGCCTCTACAAGGCCTTGTTCTTGCAAGAGCCTTTGATGGCCAAAGATGATGGGTTCTAACATCTAACTTGCTAACTTGCTAACCAAGCTAACTCTCTTTTATTTCATGCTCTTTTATTTCATGCTAGTAGTGTAATGAGTGATGCTTGTATTAGCTTGTTCTTGATGCAATGTTTTGAATGTGATGAACCATCATGAGCCATGCTTTGTACCGTCTCTTGGAGCCAAGGATTGTGATAGCCAAGGATCAAAATGTGAGGCAACTATCTCGAAGAGGTTAGCATGGTTAATGGAGCATTTAGTAGTTAGTAGCCATGAGTTTTCTTTTAGCTTGATTTAGAAATCGTTTTCCAAACTCTTTTCTCATTTTTCTATCGGTGTTTTTACCATCCTTCTTAGTTCAACCTTGTTCCATCTCTTTTTCTATTTTGATTTCCAAAGCACTTCTCTTTTGTTTTTCTTATCGACGTTTTCATCGCCTTCTTCACCTACCACATTCTGGATTTCCTTTTCCTTTTCTTTTCACTTTCTTTTCCTAATTCTTTTAATAAAGAAGAATTGTTAACAAATAACGGGAATAGAAACTGTCAATGCTTCTATCGCCTCCCTCCCTGTGGATTCGACCCCTTAAGCCAATGCTATAACGGAAGTATCGAGGGTACATTAGCACATTCGAGCTTTTCATTTGATTTCATAAAAACACACTTTTGAGTGCTAGTTCCCCATCGATCAAATTTTTGGCGCCGTTGCCGGGGAAGGGAATGGTTTTGATTTCACGTTTTTGTTAACGTTGTCTTCTCTGTTTTGGTGTGCAGGGCAATATTTACAGGTGCTCAACATTGCAGAATAAACCCTAACTTTGCATCTCCCTGCTCTAGAAAGCAGGGCCCCAGATTCTGAAACAAAGCCGCGCAACCGCGACATTTGCCGCTCAAACGCGACAGTTTTGTGAAAATTGTATATCGTGTTGTTCTGGGATGTGTGAATTGTAATAGCTAGTGGATTTGTACTGCTATCTTTCTTGCTTTGCTTGCCTACACACCATAATAAAATAAAGAACTAAAATACGGTATTTGGACGTTTTTAAAACGGTTTAGACATTTGCATTTAGGCACGTGTGAATTTAATTCCAATATACTGTATTTTGTTCTGTTCTTGTGATTTGGATGGAGATGAACATATGGCATTGCATATAGCATAGGACAAAGACGTGGGTGATTTATCGCTTTGTGTTATATTCTTGTCTATATTGCACACTTGCACGAATTGAACTTAAGGGCAAACTCCAAACAAGATAAGGTGGGGATTTACTTACCCTTCCTTTGCCCAAAAATCATCTCCCCACTCACACAACCCAAGCCCTAATAAAATTTGAATAGACGTTGGCCCCTAGGGACATCTAGGTCTAGGTCAACCCTTCTATAGGCTTGGTTTTGATTTTTGTTTTCTTTTGTTTGTTGTTTGATTTTTTCTTTTTGTGATTGTTTGTGAAATGGCATTCAACAATAACAATTCTTTCAATCCGAACATGAATCCATATTTCACACCAACTCCATTTGGTTCGGATAATTCCAACCCGGCGTTTTACAATATGCACCAACCAAATACACCGGGTTGGCCTTATCCGAATCAATACAACCCATACCCACATTCTTATGACTATAATTTCCAAAATAATTTCAACTCGTCACAGAGTCAATGGGGATTCACTTCCCCCGAGTTTAATTATCAACCTCCTTGTCCCCCATGTCCACCTTGTCCATCATATTCACCTTATCCACAATATTCATTCCCCGATTTCGCTTCCTATACTCCTTTTTCTGAACCACCAATTGAAGAAAAATCTGAGTTCCAAAAGAGGATAGATGCCAATCGACAAGAGGACGAGCAACAACTTCCAAAACTGAGGGCCTCTCCAATTCCACAACATTTTCAAGATTCATACTCAATTCCACCAAACCAAAATAGAAGACCATCAATTTGGAAATGAGTATGCGTGAGTCCAAACAAAAATCATTAATGGACTCACAATTTCAAAACAACATTTCATCTTTTCAACAAAATAATGAACTAATCAGCCAGAAAAAGATGCTTGAATTCATGACTCAGGCTCAAAACGTTCGTAATCGTGACATAGAAATGATGATCCAAACTTTACCTTCTTATCGTTCGACCATTTCTAATGTCACTAACCATTCTGTCAGAGCCAAAGAGTCATATTGTTTTGGAAATCAAGATTCAATTTCAGCTCACCCACCTGAACTTGTCCAAACTTCAGATCCCATTGACATTTTGGCAAGTTATCCTTTTCCTGAAATTGAACTTGAGCATGAATATGATCCTGAACTTCCACTTGATGATTCAATTCTACTTCCTGATTCAATTATGACTCCGGTGTCTTCACCTGATTTCACTCCTTTTCCCGAGTCAGTATTGGATCCAGTGCCAGTTCATTGTGAAATTGAATCACCAATCTCTTATGATGATCATATTGAACTTGACTAATTTCATACTTTTGAAAGTCCATTTGATAAATTGGTAAGTTCTCATTTTTGTGGAATTGAACTTAATGAGGAATGTGACTTTGATTCTCAAATTTGTGATCCAGTTCAAATTCCTGAATCATTATTGACTCCTGTGTTGTTACCCAATTTGAGCAACATTTTAGAGTCAGTTTGATTCCCATACCTGTCATTCCTGAACTTGAATCACCAATCATAGATAGTCACATTCCATCTGATTGGGAAAGAGTTGTGTAGAGTTTTAGCACAAATATTTAACAAAGAGATGAAGGTTAGAATCCACCTTGGTGCTTAGATCACTCCCACAAATGTATTTAAAGATCGTTATACCCTTTCCAATCTCCGCTATAGCAATGGCTATACCGGGTCGATTCTCGAGGAGAGCTAGCGATAGAAGCGTTACGGTATGTAGTGAAGAAATGAAAACGAAATGTCTTCTATGTATTTACACAATTGCAAGAAGTAACATGAAAAGAAGTGATGGATTTGTGCATTATGGAAAAGAAATTAAAAGAATGAGTGAAGTGTATTGCAAAGAAATAAAAGCTAAAAGAAAGTGTTGGAAAACTTTTATATGAGAAGGTACATGGCTAGCTAACTTTACCTCATTGCTAACTTGCTAAACTCAATGGTGATTGCAAGATTGCCTCATATTGATTCATTGGCAATTAAAAATAACTTGCATGTTTGTTCAATTGATGTTTTCATCTTGAAGATTAGTGTTCTCTTGTTGTTAGCTTGAAGCCTCATATTGAATCATAGGCTCACTAAATAGATGTTCAATGATGAACTCTAGGATTGGTACTCAAAGGATGCTAAATTGAAAGAATCAACATTCATTTAAACATTCAAGACATAACTACAATTTGGCTTGAAGTAAAGAAGTTGTTCTTAACAAGTAGCACATATTTGGTGATCCATCCTCATGTTCAATCAAAGGCTCTTGTTCTTGACAAGGCTCTATCCGAGGCACACATGAGTCATATGGAGTTTTAACAAGCCATTACCAAGGGAAAGCAACTATACTTCCTTGGAAATCAAAAGAAACTCTAATTATGCAAGTATTGAAACAAGCAATCATCCAAAGAGATAGAAGTTAGCTAGGTAAGTTATTAGCTAGCCATGCTATAGGAGTTTAGCTCTCCATTACACAAGTAACAAAGCCACAATTCATTATGTAAAGCAAAGATCTAAAGCAATTACAATGAACTAGAATCAAAGCAAGAAATTAAAGCAAGGTAAAGTAAAGCATACTAGAGTTTGCAAAGAGATGAATGGAGCTCTTTTGATTAATCCTTGGCCACAAGAATGTCACTTCCTTGGTACAAGCTCTCAAACAGCACTCTCTCTCTCACTTTGTCAAGATCTCTAGGAGGAAGAAGATGAAGTCCAAAAACCTAGGAGAAAACAAAAATACAAGAATTTTCCCCTATTTTCTTCTCTCTCTTCTCTGTTCTTTTGTGCAGGCCCTGGTCACCTATTTATAGCCATCAGTGAGAAGCCTCTAGAGCCCTGGCCGTTGGCGCAAAATCCGGATCTCAACGGCCTTGGATCTGCCGCGCGCGCTCGGCAGGGGCGCGGCACTGTTGAGGCCGTTGGCTAACAACTTTCTGGTACGAGTTGGTTGCAAGGTTGTTATCCACGTGTCCTTCTAGAGTCTTCAGTTGGCGCGCGGATCTCTCTGGATTCTGATTTCAAATCTTGAGCTCTTTTGATTTAATTTCTTTAATTATTGCTAATTAAAGTGATTAATGGGCTTTTTCTCTTTAAGTTGTGGGTCTGCAAAAATAGAGAGAAAATGGGTTAAAAATCACATATTTGTATACAATATGCATGGTATGGAAGTGGTAAAATATGCAAATATGTATAACAATCACACCCCCATACCTAGCTTTTGCTCGTCCTCGAGCAAAAAAGAAAGAAAAAGAAAGAAAAAGAAAAAGAAAATCCTAGCTAATTTATTACACCACTTTCGTAGGTGACACGATTGCACTGAGCATGTGCAACAAGCCGTTAAACCTCTAGGTTACCCTAGAGGAGGAGTGTTGTCTCCTGAGGGTTTTCAGCGGATTGCACCCACAAAATCCATAAAGAAAAATAAAAGGGTTAGTGAAATTTTTGTGATCCATGTTTTAAAGATTCTAACTTGATCTATAGGTTTTAGGTGATTCTAAATTTTTCATTCCTCTTATAAGTGTCTATTTGGAGTTTTGTTTTCATCTTAGGTTAAGATTTTAGGGAAAAGATCAAAAACCTGATTTTGCATCAATCCTAGGATATATACATCTATAAATATGAAGGATTTTTCTTAGACTAAGTTCATTTATTTACTAATATATATATAAAAAAAATTTTATTTATAATGTTTATTTATTTACATTCCCATAGCATCCTTAGGTTTTCTAGTTTACCCATGTAGCGAGTCTCTTACCGATGACTCCCAAACCAGACGGTTTTAGGGCATCAGATGAGAAAACATCCCTAGGGTTCGATGACTCAAGTAAACTAGGCCACTTAGGAATTTAAGGGCTTAACCACTTTTAGGCGTGATTGGTAATGCTTCTTGAGGCACTACCTACCAGCTTAATCAGTAGTTAAGTATTTTGTTTTTTTTTTTTGACCACCTTTAGGCGTGATTGGTAATGCTTCTTGAGGCACTACCTACCAGCTTAATCAGTAGTTAAGTATTTTGTTTTTTTTTTTTGACCACCTTTAGGCGTGATTGGTAATGCTTCTTAAGGCACTACCTACCAGCTTAATTAGTGGTTTATTAATTATTTATATACATTTTTTTTATTATATATATATATATGTAACTAAAATCACAAAGTCTTTGATTAATCCTTCAATATGTTCAATGTTTATATCCTAAAGAAAGAATTAAAATCTAGTAATTTTCTAATCCTTTATTACTTAACCTAAAAATCTAACAAAACTCCTCTTTTCAACTTATAATTAGAAATCTTAATTTAGAGCTTCCTTAATCCCTAAATTTCAAGTTTGATTCTTTAGACATGGATCAAAGAATTTCTTTTTTTTATTTTATATTATATATAAATTTTTTATTTTTCTAAAAGAAAAGTAAAATCTAAAAAGAAAGTGGAAAATCTAGAAGAAAGATAAAATCTAAAAAGACCTAAAAAATAAAATCTAAAAAAAACCTAAAAATAGAGTAAAAATCCTAAAAAAATAAATAAATAAATAAAAAGACCTAAAAAAAAATGAAAAATCCTATGTTAGCATCTACCCCCCATACCTATCTCATGCATTGTCCTCAATGTATGCGATATGAAATGATGCATGAAATAGGTAAAGGATAAAGCTACTCCCTCTGTCGTTTTGGACCCGCGGTGGTGCTCGGTCCAGCCGACTGTGTTCTCCTCAACGCTGCCTCTATACCATCTAAGCGAGAGGATTGCTCCGCTACCTTCTTCCTAAGCCGGACCTGCCCCCTAAATATCTTCTTCATGCCCTTCCAAATGACGGACATGAAGGCTCGCGAGTCTGCTGGTGGGTCCTGTCTCCAAAATTGGGGCTCATCTTCTTCCTCTAAGCTCTCCTCCGAAGAGGACTCCACAGGAATGTCCTCAGGTTGGGCACGAGGTGTCCAGAGGGCGTGTGAGCAACCAGTGTATGCACTGGTGGGTTTCTCAGCTACAACATACACTCGGTCAAATGAGTCAAATACAACGTCTGGTAGGAAGTTTCTACACAAACGTGTAATCAAGACTGGATGAGAATATTTTGCACCCCCAGTGCGGGAGGAATTATCAAGTATGGCATGAAAAATGGCCCTATTCAAACAAACCGTGTGTCTATGAATCATTAAATCATGAATGATTTGTAACACGGGTCTGTTGAAAGTCGTGGTATGATCTAGTCCAAAAATATTGCGTTGGAGCCAACGTCCAATGCAATATACATTTCTAACGTGGATTGGGCTTTGAGCCCACGGTCCTGCTCTGTGCAGCGGATCCCCATGATAGGCATGTAATCAACTAGTGGCAATGGGTCAGTATAATGAGGATGAATGGGGACATTGGTGATTTCAGCAATGAGTGGAATGGTGACAAAGATGTCACCATATGGCATATGAACTGTGAATTGTTGTGTGTTATGATTAACAGATGCATGATCCAATGTGTTGTAAAATGTGGTGACCAAATCAGGGCAATAGTAAGCATTATTGTCATTGTTATCATAAACTAAGGAATACCAATTCCACGCATGTATTAGATCTACAAATATATGCCCATATCCCCCTTGATCATTCAAAAGTTTAGAGAAATCCCTCTCCACAAACAAGCTAGGGGCCATTAATAACAGTAAAAATTTAGAGCAAAGGAACCAAGAGATCAAACCACCCCCGGATTTCGTGGGGGGAAATCAAAAGGCAGGTGTGCAGAAGGCACCAGAGACAACTTCAGGAAGAATGGGTCTGTTTCTGTCTTCAAGGAAAGAAGTCAGTCAGCCTGAAATTTTCCAGCGCGCCTGAAGTGTCAGAACTGCGACGGAACTGCGGCAGGGCGCGGCAGATTAGGGAAAACTGGGGAGTAGAATTTTGGTGGAGGTCGGCTGTGGAAGGAGATTTTCAGATCTGAGGAGAAGTTTTCGTTTGAGGGAGGATGAATTGGGGAGGAGAGTATTTATAGGGGGATGAAAAAAAAATGGGATTTCCAAAGTTATCCCTAGGTCAAAGATATAATTATAACCCTAGGTCAAAGGAGTTTGGAAATGAGTGGAATCCTAGGGAAAAGAGAATCCTAGGAATGTGGACTCTTTATATGCACAAAAATCCCTAATTTTTTTTATTGTTTTATTTTTATTATTTACAAAAAGTGTAAAAGAAAATATTTACAAGTATGGTCCCAAAATAATATGCAGGAAAATGCATGGGAAACTATACAGATGGAAATGTCACAAATAAACTGGGTCACAAAGACCCAATTCGTGAACGTCGTGTGACATGGAATCAGTGGTAAAAAATGGCTTAAGACGTTGACCGTTCACAGTGAATTTGTTGCCATTATTCGGGTCAAGAATCTCAATCGCACCATGGGAAAAGACAGTTTGCACAATGAATGGCCCTGACCACCTGGTTCTCAGTTTACCAGGGAAAAGATGGAGTCGTGAATTATACAACAGAACCTTTTGTCCTACGACAAAAATTTTCCTGTGAATGGATTTATCGTGAAAAAGCTTGGTTCTGTGCTTCGTGATCCGAGCATTATCATATACCTCGTTTCTCAGCTCTTCAAGCTCGGATATCTGCAACTTCCTTAAAGCACCGGCTTTATCCAAATCCAAATTCAACTGTTTTAAAGCCCACATAGCTCGGTGTTCTAATTCAACAGGCAAGTGACATGGTTTCCCAAATACAACTCGATATGGAGACATACCGAGAACAGTCTTGTAAGCGGTCCTGTATGCCCATAAGGCATCAGTGAGTTTGATGGACCAATCCTTACGGTTCTGTCCTACAATTTTCTCCAAAATGAGTTTTATCTGTCTATTCGTAACTTCAACTTGCCCATTGGTTTGAGGATGGTAAGCCGTGGATAATTTGTGAGTGATAGAATACTTGCGCATCAGGGCTTCAAAAGCCCTATTGCAAAAATGACTCCCATTATCACTTATTATCGCACGGGGGGCTCCAAAGCGAGAGATGATGTAGTCTCTTAAAAACTTGATGACAACATGGTTGTCATTTGTCCGTGTTGGAATCGCTTCAGCCCATTTGGAAACATAATCTACGGCTACCAAAATGTATTGGTTACCGTAAGACAGAGGAAAAGGTCCCATAAAATCGATGCCCCAGAGGTCGAAAATTTCGACTTCTAAGATGGGTGTGAGGGGCATCATATCTCTCTGTGTAATACGGCCCGTCATTTGACATTTATCACAAAGCTTGCAAAAGGTATATGCATCCTTAAAGAGAGTGGGCCAGTAGAATCCACTCTGAAGCACTTTTTCCGCAGTTTTTCGTGGACCAAAATGTCCACCGCAAGCTAACTTGTGACAGAATGTCAAAACGCTCTGATGTTCATCCTCAGGAAGGCATCTACGTATGATTTGGTCAGGACAGTATTTGAATAAATACGGTCATCCCAAAAGAAGAACCGTATTTGGCGCAGAAAACGATGTTTTTCTTGTCCTGACCAATGAGAAGGTATTTGCCTGGTAGCAAGGTAGTTCACTATATCAGCATACCAGGGCTCTCCACATATCTCAAAAATGTGCTCGTCAGGAAAATCATCGTTAATCGGTATTCTTTCCTTAGGTGCGTTTGGGATTCTCGACAAGTGATCCGCAACCACGTTCTCAACGCCCTTTTTATCTTTTATTTCCAAATCAAACTCTTGCAAAAGAAGTATCCAACGAATCAATCTTGCCTTAGCATCCTTCTTTTGCATCAAGTATTTTAGGGCGGAGTGATCAGTAAAAATTATAGTTCTGGACCCTAGCAGATATTGACGAAATTTCTCCAACGCAAAGACAACCGCTAAAAATTCCTTTTCAGTAGTCGTGTAATTGAGTTGGGCATCATTTAGCGTTCTGCTAGCATAATAGATTACGTGTTGCCTATTATCAATACGCTGTCCTAAAACAGCGCCTATAGCAAAGTCGGAGGCGTCACACATAATCTCAAAAGGCTTGGTCCAATCTGGTGCAGAGATGATCGGTGCTGAGACAAGTCTATCCTTAAGCTCTCTCCACGATTTTTGACATTCCTCATCAAAGATAAAGGGTACATCCTTCCCTAAGAGATTTGTCAAGGGTCTTGCAATGTTGCTAAACCCTTGAATGAATCGTCTATAGAAGCCGGCGTGCCCTAAGAATGATCTAATGTCCTTTAAACATGTAGGTTCAGTGAGCTTTGTTATGACTTCCACTTTAGACTTGTCTACCTCGATTCCTATTCTTGATACCTTGTGCCCAAGCACGATTCCTTGCTTGACCATGAAATGACACTTTTCCCAGTTAAGTATCAAATTTTTCTCCATGCATCGTTGTAAAACCAGCTTCAGATGGTACAAGCATTGCTCAAAAGAATCCCCATAGATCGAAAAGTCATCCATGAAAATTTCCAAAAATTTCTCCACCATGTCCGAGAACAGGCTCAACATGCAACGTTGAAACGTTGCTGGAGCATTGCAAAGGCCGAAGGGCATCCTACGGTATGCAAACGTTCCAAAGGGACAGGTGAAGATAGTCTTCTCTTGGTCTTCGGGAGCGATTGGGATCTGATTATATCCTGAATATCCATCCAGGAAACAATAGTACTCGTGTCCCGCCAATCTCTCCAGCATCTGATCAATTAATGGAAATGGAAAGTGGTCTTTACGTGTGGCGGTGTTCAACTTCCTATAATCAATACAAACTCGAACTTTCGTTGGAAGACGTGTTTGTATCAATTCTTTATTCTCATTCTCCACCACATTAAATCCAGCTTTCTTAGGCACAGCGTGGACTGGACTTACCCATTGACTATCAGATATGGGATAGATAATCCCATTGTCTAATAGTTTCAAAATCTCAGATCTAACAGCTTCTTGCATAATGGGGTTAAGTCTGCGTTGTGGGTCTCTTTTCGGCTTAGCATCTTCCGTCAGATGAATTCTGTGTTGAACAATGGAGGGACTAATCCCCTTGATATCAGCCATGGTCCAACCAATGGCCTCTCTATTTTCCCTTAACACAGTCAAAAGGTCCTCTTCTTGTTGTTCAGTGAGATTGGATGCAATTATTACCGGAAAGGATTCCTTCTCATCCAAGTACTTGTACTTGAGATGATTGGGAAGAGCTTTAAGCTCAGAAGAAGGGACAGGATCTATTACTGGTTGCTCATGGTGCAAGGGAAGAATAGGTGTGGAATTAGTGGTCCGTTCAACATTTGATCCAACAATCTGATCCAGGTTGAGGTCATCTGACTCCAACTCAAACTCCTCTTCAGACTCATACTCAATTTCTTCCACATGTTCACTGGTCAATCCCTCAATCAAGTTTGCTTCAAAAGAATCATGATCCATATCCCTTGGCTGCTTCCCCAGATGGAAGACATTCACCTCTTTCGTCATATCTCCGAACGTTAACCGCATCGATCCATTTCGGCAATTGATTATTGCATTCGCGGTGGCTAAGAAAGGACGTCCGAGAATGACAGGTGTTTGCGCTCTGTGATTTTGTACGGGCTGTGTTTCAAGAACAACAAAGTCCACGGGGTAAATGAATTCCCCGACCCGTATCAAAACATCTGTAATTTCCCCCTTGGGAATCTTTACAGAGCGGTCAGCCAATTGAATTGTCATCTGGGTAGGACGAAGGTTGCCTAACCCTAACTGCTGATAGACGGAAAAGGGGAGAAGATTGATGCTCGCGCCCAAGTCAAGCAAAGCCCTATTTATGGTGGTCTGCCCTATGATACATGAAATGATAGGGCTCCCTGGATCTTTGTATTTCACAGGGATAGGACCATTGAGCAGTTCACTTATGTTGGAAGCCAAGAAGACTTTTTAGGGACATTTGCTTTTCTCTTTTTGGTACACATTTCTTTCAGAAACTTGGCGTAGGATGGGACTTGTTGAATGGCATCTAAGAGAGGGACATTGATTTGTACTTGATTGAATATCTCTCTTATCTTCTCCATGTGAGCATTCATCTTATGATTTGTAAGCCTATTTGGGAATGGGACAACAGGCTTATATGTTGCTCATCAACTTTCTTTTTTCCTTTTGACTGGGAAGTGGATGGTTGTGTGCTTGAAGTAGGAATGTCTTGCAAAGGCTGGATTGGAACAGAAGGTGGTGGCATTGGCACAGATTTGGGAGAATGATTTGAAACCTTATTATCTACACGTTTCCCAGACCTAAGGATTTGAATGGCTTGGCATTGGCTGGGTCCCAAGTCTTCAACTTCATGCAGAGGAAAATGGGCTTTGGGATTGGCACAGGTTGGCTAGGTAGCATTCCTTTTTGTCTTTCAGTCAGAGAATTAGCCAACTGCCCTATTTGGATTTGCAATTTATTCATGTCCTGCTGCTGATTGTTCATCATTGCTGCTTGGGTCTTAGATAAGGTCTCTATCATTTTCTCCAAATCAGAAAGTCTTTTGTCTGAAGGATTGGGTGGTGGATGATGTTGATACTGGGGTTGAAAATTTGCTTGGTATGGCACAGGATTTTGATATGATTGGAATCTTGGAGGGCTCTGGTATGAATGAACATTTGGTAGGTTCTGGTGGTAAGTCGGAGGATGAGACTGAGCAGGGTATTGTTGTGGAAATGGCTGTCTCGGCTGCTCAGGACCAGACTGACTCCAAGAGAAGTTGGATGGTTTCGCCATCCCGGATTATAGGTTTTGGAGTAAGGGTTGTAAGTGGGTCTGGTGTACGTGGCATTCGTACTCTCCTGAAACATTTGAGTTTGATAAACTGGACAATCCTCAAACAGATGATCCAAATCATGGCAGTAGGTACAACCCGGGTTTACCACTGGTGTTGGGTTGACCTGATTAACAGCAGAGTTTTCCCTGGATTCTAGCAATTCAATCCTCTTCATCAATTGAGTTATCTTAGCTTCTGCAGCTATTGAGGATTTTATGGAATGTAAACCAGTTCTGGAAGTTGTGGGTGTAGGTTTCTCAGTACATGACTCCACTAGACTGTATTTCAGCTAATGCCTCAAAAAGATCCCAACCCTGATCTTCATCCTTCTTTAAGAATTCTCCTTGACACATGGTTTCAAGGAGCGTCTTAGTCTGATAATCAAGCCCATCATAGATAATCTGGCACTGGCGCCATTTTTCTATACCGTGATGGGGACACAGGGCGACTAGGTCTTTGAAGCGCTCAAAATACTTCCAAAACGGTTCATTGGCTTCTTGTTTGAACTGCATTATATTCTTCCTCATCAGGGCTGTCTTATGGATAGGATAAAACTTTTTAAGAAAGACCTTAACGAAATCATCTCAAGAAGAAATTGAGCTAACTGGGAGATTATAAAGCCACTTCTTAGCAATATCCTTCAATGCGAAAGGTATAAACCTAAGTCTGACAGCATCCTCGGTTAACTGGGAAATTCTCATCATAAGGCATACTTCTTCAAACTCTCGGATGAAGAAGGACGCATCCTCAGATTCAAGGCCATGGAATCGTGGAAGAGTGTTTATGAACTGGGGCTTCAACTCAAAATTATTTCCATTTGTGTTTGGGAGGAGAATGCAAGATGGAAGTGATGTGCGAATCGGATAGAACTTGTCCTGCAACGAAACGTTGGTGGTCATGATTGTGTCGAGTGGTGGTGTATGTGGCAGTGTAGAAGTTCTTACAAGCCTAGCAGAATTCGGATCTCGATACCACTCTTGCATACAATTACACAATCAACGTGCACCTTTCACACAGGCGGAAAAAATGAAAAATAACAATCAAGAAAAAAGAAAAATCAATCCAAGCTTTCTAGGTTTTCTGGACCTAGACGACTCCTAACTGTAGATCGTCCACAGGAGGTTCAGTGTAGACTCTGACTATAAGCAAATCAGCCAGGTAAGGGTAAGGTTTGTAAGATCACCTAGAGGGGGGGTTGAATAGGTGATGGCTAATCTAATGGTCACTTATGAACAAATAATGCGGAATAAAAACTAAGTTGACCAAATTAAACTTCTTTTATTTGAACACTTATGTATAACACAAGAGTGTTGCCGAATTCCCCTTGTGAGGCTCTGGACAAACTCCTCTAGATTCCCCTTGAATGGGTTGAGGTGCCGCGTTGGCTCTCTTGGTTGAATACTAGTGTTAATAACAATCCCAAGCAAGTATAGCAATTATGAGCACAAAGGTATATCATGCATATAAGAGATAAAGACTATAAAGTAATGCAAGATATAAATGAGACAAAAAGAGTAAGAGAGCAAGAGTGAGCAATCGCAAACACAAAGGGTTTGTTTCGAGGTTCGAGCACACTTGCTCTACATCCCCGCCTTCGACACACGAAGGATTTCCACTATGCACGATCCAACCGGATCTCTCCTTGGTGCCGCAACACCTACAAGCCCTCGGACTCCCAAAGTCCCTTACACACCACAAGCCCACCGGCTCGTCGAGGCCGCACCTCAAGCTACAAGAGTTCGCACCCGAACCCTAAACAACCACGAGCACACTTGCCCGTCTCCTCAAATACAAAGAAGGATCTTGGTGATCTAAACACTTGATCACCTAACAAAAACTCTCACTACAACACTCCTATAGGATAGATATAACTATGGATGCTCAAGTGTAGTGTGAGAAATCAAGGAAAGAACTTTGATGGAAAACTCAAGAAATCACAATAAACACTCTCTTGATAAAATCCCTTTTGATAGGAAATATTGGCACTCTATTTTGTGGAGAAAACTCTGCTAAAAGAATGGAAATATCTGGACAAAAGCTCTCCTAAAATCTTGGCTCAAAACAATGACAAAACCCCTTTTTATAGAGGCCAGAAAAATCTGACCGTTGGGCTCTGTCAGAGCTGCCGGTCGACCGGTCCGGTCGACCGCCAACAGTCAAAATCTGACCGTTGGAGCCACCGGTCGACCGACCCGGTCGACCGAGCAACTGGAGAAGAGAGTAAACTCTCTGTCGGTCGACCGGCCCGGTCGACCGAGATTTCCTGAGAGCAAAAGCTCTCTGAAGCGGTCGACCAGCACGGTCGACCGTTCTCCAGTGCACACAGGCGTGCACGTCTGTGCACATCCGGTCGACAAACCCGGTCGACCGGCCACTGTCAGTTCTGAAAAATCAGAACTGCCAGAACCTGAAAATTTGGGATAAAAGTTGGTCTTTTTGGCTAAATAAAAAATCCCATAAATACTTAAAAATTCTACAAAAAAATAGTTTTATGATATAGAAACATGCTTGCACAAAATCAAGGCATGTTATTAAAAATTTGACTATTTTTTGTAACTTGGAAATATTGGCTCATAATAAAAACTGTTTTTTAAAACAACATGTTTTTCCAAATTTTCATCAAATACAAAAACAAGATATACTTTAAGGCATAGTGTGTATGGATATGATCCACTACACAATCAAGATGAAATATCTAGTTTTTGACATAAAGCACTAAACTTGGTTTGGTTAAAGAATGTATATATAGGTAACATCAAAAACCAAGACATGTATTTTGTCATAAGGAAAAATCTTTTACCAAAATGAAAGAGTCTTTTCTAACAAAAAAAATTCTTTTATGAAATGAAATTTTTATCATGAAAACAATTCTATCAAGAGTGTGTGTGTGATATGATTTGAGCAATCCACCAATCTATTCTATCCTTTACATTTTTATCTAAAACAAATAAAAATCTTATACCTAGACACAAGTCTTCATCCTCTTGAAGTCTTCCCTTGAAGTCTTCTTATCTTCTTGACTTGGTCCAAGCTTGATCCAAAACTCCTTGGATCATCCCGTGCTAGCTCCAAATCTTGACATTTAATCCTTTGTTGAGCTTTGCACCTACTAAGATCTTGATAAAGAATCTGTCACTTAATTAAACAAGATCATTAGCAAATATAACTACATGAGTTGATCATCATCAAAACTAGAGTGATAGGCCTTTGGGCCAACAATCTCCCCCTTTTTGATGATGACAAAACTCATGAAGTTATATATGCATGGATTAAAGTAAAGCTTCAAAGAAGCTCCCCCTTAACCATGCATAATAAATAAGCAATAGATATTCAATGAAGCACATAAAAATGTATGCAAATGAATGCATGTAAAACAAAACAAATCTTTTATTTCTTGTGATGCATGAGTAAAAACACAAGTCAAAATCTCAAAATCATCTCAAAATCTTTCTCTCCCTTAAGTAAGGAACAAATACTTCTCCCCCTTAAGGAAATCATGCATATAACTCAAATACTTTCCCCCTTTTTGTCAATCATCAACAAAGGGTTCAAAGTTCAAATCATCAAACAAATTTCTCCCCCTTTTTGTCAAAAATAAGGAAATGAAGGAGGGTAAAATCAAATCAATCAATAAGATTTATATGCGATATACATTCATGAAGAGGAAGACGCTAAGTTAACTTCCCTACACATATGCATTACATGAAGAAGGGATGACAAGCCCTAACTCACATAACACATATTATGTAATGCATAAGAGGAGATGTGAAGCTCCCCCTACACACGTATATCATATAAAGAAGAGTTGTCAAACTCCTCAATTTATGATATACTCAACATGAATCCATATGTAAGAGAGATGTTAAGCTCTCCTTGCATATAGGAAATACAAATCAAAAATTTGAATATTTCTTTAACAAGACAAAATTTGAACTTTTCTTATGAAAACAAGATCTTGAAATATCTTAAAATACATAACTTTCTTTTAAGGTACCAAATGTAGAACAATCAAATTTTGAATTTTGATACCAATTTTGAAATACAATGCATAAGCTTCAAAAAAAATAAGATTTGAAGTAAGCTTCGCATTAACAACTATTGTGCTTAAAATATAAATCCATTTTAATACAAGCACACAACAATCATATATATGTATGAAAAGAGTATACCAATTTAAGTAGATACATACATATATGAAAGAACAACATATGAGTATACACAATAAGAGGTCATATTGATACCAATTGAAAATATCCAATGATACCAATTGAAAATTAAGTTTAAGTGTATATATCATAAAATCTACCACATGAAGAATTCGAACTAGTTAAATAAAGGTGTTAACAACTAGTACGGAATCCTTCAATCAAGGAATAAGTCAAAAGTTTTTCATGAAATATCAATGAAACACAAGGCACTAAAAAGCACTCTATCCATAAAGTCCATATCAAAAAGAAGTGAGTGTGCTAGTGTTATGTGGAACATGGTATCATGAAAAATAGCAATAAAACTCAATATTCCTTAAAATTTTGAAATCATGAAATCCATCACAAAAATTTTATTGAAAAATTACAAAATTTTTATTAAAAACAAAAATTTATATTTCAAGATATATGTATGTTTTGACAAGACATTAAGTATACATACATATCCTTAAAACACAATTGAGTCCATATATAGATTTGCATGAAAGGCAAATGACTCAAGAGGTATCCATGTATATCTTAATGTTTTGGCAAGACAAACATATACATGAAATGAAAGCACACGATCATAGCATAAATCCGAAATGGGAATACAAGTTTAAAATGTAATAATCATCAAAACTTAGGCTATACTAGCACACCAAATGGGCACAAATAAGCATTCAAACCCAATCATATATAGATTTATTTGTGATCCATAATGTGTATAAGTATAAATCCAAGTGTTGACAAATGCTAACATTTAAACTAATATTCAAATCATGAAGCATCAAATAAATTTTGAAAATACAAAAGAATTTATCCATATGATTAAAAATAGGATCATGTGAATCAATTTGAAGAATAGATAACTAGTTTAAATGGATTTTTGACAAACTAGTTAAAGATCCTTCAAAAATATAAAGTCAAATGTTTTCATGAATAATACTAAATACATAAAAGTTCAAGCACTCATAGTCCATAAAACTCAAAAATTATCTTTTATCATAAAAGATGAGTGTTCAAAGGTCATGTAAATGGTATTTTCATGAAAATAGAAAGTGAAGCATGAATCTCATGAAAATCTTATTTTTCATCTTAAAACAAATCATATATTTTCATAAAGTATTTGTATTTAGCAATGCTTATGAAAATAGTCATTCAAGCTCAAAAAGATCATAAATCACATTTTGTTGTACAAATGAAAACATGAAAAATCAATTTTTTTATTATTATTTATTTAAAATACTAATCTTCATGGTATATGTATGATTTATCCAATTCTAACAATATGCATACATATCCCAAATATGAAAAGAGTCCAATATATATTGCATGAAGGCAAATGACTCAAGGGGTATACATGTATATTTATTAGATTTGAATTAAACACACATATACATGAAGTAAGATCAAAGATAGGCATAACAAGTATAAATGACCGAATCATCAAAACTAGCCTATACACATGCACATAGTGGATACAAATGAGCATGAAGTTCAAATATGTATGAGTCAATTGTAGTTCACTATTCATATATGTATAAATGCAAGTTTTGACACATTCTACATTTAAGCATGTAAATGCCACATGAAGTACCAAAAAAATGTGAACATGCTATATGATACATGAAATTAAAAAATATGTACATAAATGAAATAGGAGTTTAGAAATTGTTACCAACTTCAAATCTCCTAGCATGGTGGTTGACCCACCGAAATTCCTTGATAGCGGTGCTCCAAGTATGTGTCATTTTAGTTCAAATGCACTCACCATCAAGGCACCAAATCTCTCACGTTTTGAGAGATTCCTCACCTACATCAAATACACAAGGTGGGGATTTTGGTACCCATATTTTCTTGGGTCCTATGGGGTTAGTCTTGTAAGGAACCCAAGCATTTTATTTTTATCAAAAATAAGAACATTTAACCTTTCATAACAAAATTTTGCTAAATGGCCTTTGCGGCCACAATGTGTACATATGTACACCTTAGCATACTTATGAGTGGGAGTGTGAGCATGATGTGCATCATAAGCATGTGCATGATGTGAATGTGCATGAGTATGAGGAACTTGTTTCTTTTGAAACAAGGATTCCAATCTAGTATGATTGAATGTACATGAGCTCAAATTATCAATTTTATTTTCAAATTTAATCTCATTAGTGGTGGCATGAAAAGCATGATGAGATGAAGAGTCAATTTTCTTTTTCTTTTGAAAAACATTATCCTTTTCTTTTTCAACAAATTTCTTTTTAAAGACTTATTTTCTTGCAAAATGACTTCCTTTTGTTTTTCCACCATATCAACCTTATTTTTCAAAATCATATTTCCTTCACATAAAACATTCAATTTAGACATTAAGGAAATATTCTCATTTTTCAAATCCTCATTTTCTTTTTCTAAACATGCAAGTTTATTTCTAAAAGAATCATTTTCTACATGCATGCAATCAAATTTCTTTTTCCAACTTTTATTATCTATTTCTAAGCATGCAATGTTATTTCTATATGAGTCATGTTCCTTATGCATGCAAGCAATTTCCTTTTTCAAATTTTTATTATTCTTTTTAATCATGTCATATTTCTCAAGCAATAATTGGCAAAATGTATTAAGCTCATCATATGACATATTAACATCCTCATCCTCGGATTCGGAGTTTACCTCAAGGGGGTTATCCCCTTGGACCATATAGCATACGTTGGAGATGTCGCTCCCAACGTCCGAATCGCTCCCCGCATAGTATAGGTCCTTTTCGCCAAGGGAGGTGATGATGTTCCAAGCTACAAAAGCCGATTCAACATTAGAAACCCTAGATAAATAATCATCATTTAGGGTTGACTTAATAGCATGAAGGGCTTTTGCATTAGCCTCAATGTTCTTACCATTTAAGCAATATTCTTTATTAGTTGTGGTAAGATATACACTAAGGCCAAGTCCTTTGAGGAACAAAGACATCTTAACCTTCCAAATTGGATGTTAAGAATGTCAAAGGTGGGTGGTGACATGAAGTCCATTGTGTGTGTACAAATCTTGTGATTAGCCTAAAAGAGGATCTTTAACTCTAGGTTGTTAGACCCAATATCAAGAGCACTTGGCTCTGATACCAATTGTAAGATCACCTAGAGGGGGGGTGAATAGGTGATGGCAAATCTAATGGTCACTTATGAACAAATAATGCGGAATTAAAACTAAGTTGACCAAATTAAACTTCTTTTATTTGAACACTTATGTATAACACAAGAGTGTTGCCGAATTCCCCTTGCGAGGCTCTGGACAAACTCCTCTAGATTCCCTTGAATGGGTTGAGGTGCAGCGTTGGCTCTCTTGGTTGAATACTAGTGTTAATAACAATCCCAAGCAAGTATAGCAATTATGAGCACAAAGGTATATCATGCATATAAGAGATAAAGACTATAAAGTAATGCAAGATATAAGTGAGACAAAAAGAGTAAGAGAGCAAGAGTGAGCAATCGCAAACACAAAGGGTTTGTTTCGAGGTTCGAGCACACTTGCTCTACATCCCCGCCTTCGACACACGAAGGATTTCCACTATGCACGATCCAACCGGATCTCTCCTTGGTGCCGCAACACCTACAAGCCCTCGGACTCCCAAAGTCCCTTACACACCACAAGCCCACCGGCTCGTCGAGGCCGCACCTCAAGCTACAAGAGTTCGCACCCGAACCCTAAACAACCACGAGCACACTTGCCCGTCTCCTCAAATACAAAGAAGGATCTTGGTGATCTAAACACTTGATCACCTAACAAAAACTCTCACTACAACACTCTCCTATAGGATAGATATAACTATGGATGCTCAAGTGTAGTGTGAGAAATCAAGGAAAGAACTTTGATGGAAAACTCAAGAAATCACAATAAACACTCTCTTGATAAAATCCCTTTTGATAGGAAATATTGGCACTCTATTTTGTGGAGAAAACTCTGCTAAAAGAATGGAAATATCTGGACAAAAGCTCTCCTAAAATCTTGGCTCAAAACAATGACAAAACCCCTTTTTATAGAGGCCAGAAAAATCTGACCGTTGGGCTCTGTCAGAGCTGCCGGTCGACCGGTCCGGTCGACCGCCAACAGTCAAAATCCGACCGTTGGAGCCACCGGTCGACCGACCCGGTCGACCGAGCAACTGGAGAAGAGAGTAAACTCTCTGTCGGTCGACCGGCCGGGTCGACCGAGATTTCCTGAGAGCAAAAGCTCTCTGAAGCGGTCGACCGGCACGGTCGACCGTTCTCCAGTGCACACAGGCGTGCACGTCTGTGCACGTCCGGTCGACCGACTCGGTCGACCGGCCACTGTCTGTTCTGAAAAATCAGAACTGCCAGAACCTGAAAATTTTGGGATAAAAGTTGGTCTTTTTGGCTTAATAAAAAATCCCATAAATACTTAGAAATTCTACAAAAAATAGTTTATGATATAGAAACATGCTTGCACAAAATCAAGGCATGTTATTAAAGATTCGACTATTTTTGTAACTTGGAAATATTGGCTCATAATAAAAACTGTTTTTCTAAAACAACATGTTTTTCCAAATTTTCATCAAATACAAAAACAAGATATACTTTAAGGCATAGTGTGTATGGATATGATCCACTACACAATCAAGATGAAATATCTAGTTTTTGACATAAAGCACTAAACTTGGTTTTGGTTAAAGAATGTATATATAGGTAACATCAAAAACCAAGACATGTATTTTGTCATAAGGAAAAATCTTTTACCAAAATGAAAGAGTCTTTTCTAACAAAAAAAATTCTTTATAAAATGAAATTTTTATCATGAAAACAATTCTATCAAGAGTGTGTGTGTGATATGATTTGAGCAATCCACCAATCTATTCTATCCTTTACATTTTTATCTAAAACAAATAAAAATCTTATACCTAGACACAAGTCTTCATCCTCTTGAAGTCTTCCCTTGAAGTCTTCTCATCTTCTTGACTTGGTCCAAGCTTGATCCAAAACTCCTTGGATCACCCCGTGCTAGCTCCAAATCTTGACATTTAATCCTTTGTTGAGCTTTGCACCTACTAAGATCTTGATAAAGAATCTGTCACTTAATTAAACAAGATCATTAGCAAATATAACTACATGAGTTGATCATCATCAAAACTAGAGTGATAGGCCTTTGGGCCAACAAGGTTGGTGGGAGGTTTTCCGTCAGAGACGTTCCTTAATTAAGTAACCAACAACCTTCGGGCTTTCGGCCCTCAACCCCTTTCCTAGACACCGATTTTACAAAAGTCACTTTCCAACACTTTTCCCCCTTAGGATAATCTCCTAAGTGAGTCTGGATGTCCCTAGGGCCAACGTCTATCAGTTTTTATTTAGAAGCTTAGGATTGTGAGTGCGTGGGAAAATGGTTTGTGGGCTAAGGAAGGGGTGATAAAATCCCCACCTTATCTTTTTTATGGGATTTGCCCTTAGAATCAATTTGTGCAAGTGTACGATATCAACAAACAAGGTTCACTCAAAGCGTAATTAAATCAAACAATGAGTGAATCCTAGTCTATATGCTATGCTTACGTACCTTGTCCCCCGCACTCTTCAACAGTAAAAGTAAAGAAATGAAAGACACGTGCCTAGAGATGCAAATGTCTAAACAATTTTTTTAACTTTTGCAACCAATTTTTACTGTTGATTAGCAGATATTTGGTGAAGAATACAAGACTTAAAGTATTCAGCAGCTGTATTTTGCAGAGAAGCAAGCCCTGCAGAAAACTGGTCAGTAGTCAACTCCTCCTTGCCGCGGAACCGCGGCTTTTGCCGTGGGAACGCGGCAAGTCAGAGGGATCCTGGTCTCTGCTTTCGAGAGCAGAGGCCCAGGTCCACTTATATGTTTCTGCTATGCAAGATTTGCTGTATCTTCAACCTGTACCTGCAACAGAGAAGAGTATTCGTTTAATTCTTCACTTTCAAACAAATACCGATGCTCTCCCCGGCAACGGCGCCAAAAATTTATTGGAAAAGAGTTGTGTAGAGTTTTAGCACAAATATTTAACAAAGAGATGAAGGTTAGAATCCACCTTGGTGCTTAGATCACTCCACGAATGTATTTAAAGATCGTTATACCCTTTCCAATCTCCGCTATAGCAATGGCTATACCGGGTCGATTCTCGAGGAGAGCTAGCGATAGAAGCGTTACGGTATGTAGTGAAGAAATGAAAACGAAATGTCTTCTATGTATTTACACAATTGCAAGAAAGTAACATGAAAAGAAGTGATGGATTTGTGCATTATGGAAAAGAAATTAAAAGAATGAGTGAAGTGTATTGCAAAGAAATAAAAGCTAAAAGAAAGTGTTGGAAAACTTTTATATGAGAAGGTACATGGCTAGCTAACTTTACCTCATTGCTAACTTGCTAAACTCAATGGTGATTGCAAGATTGCCTCATATTGATTCATTGGCAATTAAAAATAACTTGCATGTTTGTTCAATTGATGTTTCCATCTTGAAGATTAGTGTTCTCTTGTTGTTAGCTTGAAGCCTCATATTGAATCATAGGCTCACTAAATAGATGTTCAATGATGAACTCTAGGATTGGTACTCAAAGGATGCTAAATTGAAAGAATCAACATTCATTTAAACATTCAAGACATAACTACAATTTGGCTTGAAGTAAAGAAGTTGTTCTTAACAAGTAGCACATGTTGGTGATCCATCCTCGTGTTCCATCAAAGGCTCTTGTTCTTGACAAGGCTTTATCCGAGGCACACATGAGTCATATGGAGTTTTAACAAGCCATTACCAAGGGAAAGCAACTATACTTCCTTGGAAATCAAAAGAAACTCTAATTATGCAAGTATTGAAACAAGCAATCATCCAAAGAGATAGAAGTTAGCTAGGTAAGTTATTAGCTAGCCATGCTATAGGAGTTTAGCTCTCCATTACACAAGTAACAAAGCCACAATTCATTATGTAAAGCAAAGATCTAAAGCAATTACAATGAACTAGAATCAAAGCAAGAAATTAAAGCAAGGTAAAGTAAAGCATACTAGAGTTTGCAAAGAGATGAATGGAGCTCTTTTGATTAATCCTTGGCCACAAGAATGTCATTTCCTTGGTACAAGCTCTCAAACAGCACTCTCTCTCTCACTTTGTCAAGATCTCTAGGAGGAAGAAGATGAAGTCCAAAAACCTAGGAGAAAACAAAAATACAAGAATTTTCCCCTATTTTCTTCTCTCTCTTCTCTGTTCTTTTTGTGCAGGCCCTGGTCACCTATTTATAGCCATCAGTGAGAAGCCTCTAGAGCCCTGGCCGTTGGCGCAAAATCCGGATCTCAACGGCCTTGGATCTGCCGCGCGCGCGCGGCAGGGGCGCGGCACTGTTGAGGCCGTTGGCTAACAACTTTCTGGTACGAGTTGGTTGCAAGGTTGTTATCCACGTGTCCTTCTAGAGTCTTCAGTTGGCCGCGCGGATCTCTCTGGATTCTGATTTCAAATCTTGAGCTCTTTGATTTAATTTCTTTAATTATTGCTAATTAAAGTGATAATGGGCTTTTTCTCTTTAAGTTGTGGGTCTGCAAAAATAGAGAGAAAAGGGGTTAAAAATCACATATATATACAATATGCATGGTATGAAAGTGGTAAAATATGCAAATATGTATAACAATCACCATCATGGGGAAATGAATGTGGATTTGAGCTTCATCTTCTTGATTTGGACCCTCTTCCAAAACCGATCTCGACTCCCGAACCTTTACTTGACTTGAGTCATTTTTCTGAGTCGATATTAGTTCCTATATTTCCTGAGTCCAAATCAATCATTCCATTCTGGGACAAGGGTGTTGATAAATTTCACTCCGAAATTATTTTGAAAATTTGGAAATTAGATAGGGTAAAACTTTTAATAAAAATCATTCATATATACATCATTCTTGTGGGTTGTATTCTTGAGATTTCTGGTGGGTTCCTCCGGACTCCACGTAAGAAAGATTGGGCCACCTTTCGTGGACCAATCAGACCACCACCGGAACCACCACCTTGAGGTAATTTTTCTTCCCTCTCTATTGTTTCATGCATACATACATCACGATGCATTGAGGACAATGCATGAGATAAGTGTGGGGGAGGGTTTACTAACATAGAGTTTTTAGATTTTCTTTCTTTTACACTTCTTTAGAAATCTTCCCTTTTGTATAGGAATTTTCTCTTTCTTTAAAAATTTTTGAAATAAGAGACAAAGTTTTCATCTATTTTTAAGAAAATTAAGATGATCTTAGAAATTAAGAAAGCCTTAATTATGACATCTTAAACCTAGTTGAAAAAATGGATCTTGTTTAAAATTATAGGCTAAGTAAGATAAATTGGAGAGATAATTTTATCTTGAATTTTTTGCCTTAGATCGTATGCACTTCACACTTACACAATTTTTGGGATGAAAACAAAGACCTAAAATGCCATAAAATAAATAAAAAGAAAAAAAAATTTTGAATAAAACATCACTTATTAAGCTGGATAATTATGCCTCAAGAAGTATGATATTCACGCCTAACGGTGGGCAAAAGAAGCAAATAATACCCCTTAGTTTTGTGGCCTTGTTTACTTGAGTCCTTAAACCCTAGGGATATTTTTTCATCTGGTGCCCTAAAACCGTCTGGTTTGCGAGTCATCGGTTATAGGCTCGCTACATGGGTGAACTAGAAAGCCTAAGAAAACTAAGGGAAGAAAAAAAAAAAAAGAAAAAAAATATTATAAATATATATAAATGGCTTGATGGTTAGAGTTGAAATCCCAGAAATCTTCACTATCACAAAGTGCATATTATCTAGGTTTTATGAGAGATAAAATATTCAATCCAATTTGAATTCTTACCTTAATTGAAGACAAGATCTTGCATAGAGACTAAGTTTAAGGAAGATTGATTGGTGGTGGACTTATGACCTTAGATCACTTATATTTTTGCAAAAATATTTCGAAAACTTGTCTCTCTTTCAAAATGCGTTTTCAAAATACTAACATTTGTCTTCTTTCTTTATGGATTTTGTGGGTGCAATCCGCTGAAAACCCTCAGGAGACAACACTCTCCTCTAGGGTAGCCTAGGGTTTAACGGCTTGTTGCACACGCTCAGTGCAATCGCGTCACCTGCGAAAGTGGTGTAATAACCTTGTAGTATAGTTTTTTCTTTTCTTGTTTTGCTCAGGACGAGCAAAAGAATAAGTGTGGGGGGTGTGATTAGTCTACAATTCTGCATTATTATGTCGCAATCTCTCACAGATTTATGAATAAATAGTCGATCTAAACCGTGTTTTGGTCTTAATTGCAGGTAGATCCAAAGTCCAAGGGCAAAGATGGAATAAGAGCTTAATTAATCCCAATTTATGGTAATTAAATCTGCAATTACTTGGAGGCAAGCAAAGGATTTTCTAGAACATGCATTGAACCTAGACTCCTGCGCTTGTCAGATGAATATTCGGGTACAATTACCAGAAACTGAATATACCCTGAATATTCTCGAAGCCAGAGGGAGCGCCTGACGAAATCCAGAGACCAACTCTTTGGAATTGCCGCGGATCCGCGGCATTCCAGTGGAGCCACGCGTCGATTTTTGACGCGTGGCCCCGTCTCGTCTTCCAGAGCCTTCTGAAGCCTATAAATACCCCTGCCTCTGGCCAAAACGCAAGCAGTTTTCGTTTTAGGAGTAGGTGCAGATTTTAGGAGTAGTGTAGGTGAGTGTTCTTCATTTCTTGTATTTTCTTTTCTTTTTAGATCATTGTAGTAGGGCTGAGTGATTTCTAGAGAGAGATAGTGAGGGATTGATGTAATAGAGAGTGACACTCTATGTAAAGATGCCTCCTTTCTCTTCCAATGTAATCTCCTTCACCTTCTACATGATTTCTTGCTAGCTTTTCTTCTCATGGCAATCTAACCACTAACCACTAACCATCTAACCACTTACTTAATAATCCACATGAATCGGGTTGCCTCTACAAGGCCTTGTTCTTGCAAGAGCCATTGATGGCCAAAGATGATGGGTTCTAACATCTAACTTGCTAACTTGCTAACCAAGCTAACTCTCTTTTATTTCATGCTCTTTTATTTCATGCTAGTAGTGTATGAGTGATGCTTGTATTAGCTTGTTCTTGATGCAATGTTTGAATGTGATGAACCATCCATGAGCCATGCTTTGTACCGTCTCTTGGAGCCAAGGATTGTGATGGCCAAGGATCAAAATGTGAGGCAACTATCTCGAAGAGGTTAGCATGGTTAGTGGAGCATTTAGTAGTTAGTATCCATGAGTTTTCTTTTAGCTTGATTTAGAAATCATTTTCCAAACTCTTTTCTCATTTTTCTATCGGTGTTTTTACCATCCTTCTTAGTTCAACCTTATTCCATCTCTTTTTCTATTTTGATTTCCAAAGCACTTCTCTTTTGTTTTTCTTATCGACGTTTTCATCGCCTTCTTCACCTACCACATTCTGGATTTCCTTTTCCTTTTCTTTTCACTTTCTTTTCCTAATTCTTTTAACAAAGAAGAATTGTTAACAAATAACGGGAAGAGAAACTGTCAATGCTTCTATCGCCTCCCTTCCCTGTGGATTCGACCCGTTAAGCCAATGCTATAACGGAAGTATCGAGGGTACATTAGCACATTCGAGCTTTCATTTGATTTCATAAAAACACACTTTTGAGTGCTAGTTCCCCATCGATCACCGGGTTTTCAAAATATAGAGCCGTTGCAGGCCTACGGTCGACCGCCCGGTCGACCGCAACAAACAGAGAGTCACTGACTTTCAGTCGGCCGAAGGTCAGTCGACCGGAATTGGGTTTCGGTCGACGCCCGGTCGACCGGGAAACGTGCACACATGCACGCACCCAACGGTCAGAATCCCGGTCGACCGAGTCGGTCGACCGATCTGACCTGACATAGAGTCGGTCGACCGGGCGGTCGACCGCCTCAGGTCAAAAACTGAAATTTGAAAAGGATTTTGAGGAGATTTTGATGGTTTACAAAATAGTTTCGATCAGAACTATGTATAATACACAAAATTGAGTTTATAAGTAATAGACTATATTTAAAAATATTTTGTATATATATAGGAGAAATTTTTAGAAAAGATATGGAAAAACTTGTGTGTATGAGCTTCAAACTATTCACTATCTTTAACAAAACTATAAAACTAAAAAACAAATCTAATGAAGTCTCTGAGCCATAATGAAGTCTTGAGCCATGCAATGTCATGTTAGAGCCTTCTCTTCTATGGACATTTTCTCTTGTGCATTTGCTTTATTTGCTCCATAAACCTAGAAAACCTTGCAATAACTAAGCAATAGCCTTCATAAAAGGTACTAACCTGAAACTCATCTTAAACAAACTTATTAGTACCATATAGCTTCTATGTGTTTTGTTATCATCAAAACTTTAAACAAATGGAGAGTGTAACCTTTTGGGCCAACAATCTCCCCCTTTTGATGATGACAAAACATATAGGCTATATCAAAAAGATATAAAGAGCGAGGTAAAACTCCCCCTCAAATTATGCTATATTAAACAAGTAAAAGCAATTCAAAAACATGAAACATGAGACTAAGAACTCTTGCTAAAAATAAAAACCATATACACTTGCAAAAACTCATATATACCTCATATACAAGAAACTCATCATACCCATATTTCTCCCCTTTTTGTCATACATCAAAAAGGGAAAAAAATTTATTCAATAACACAAACATTAAATTCACCACATATAAAAGAAAATCTATTATAATCAAGTGGTTTAGTGAAAATATCGGCAAGTTGCAAATCCGAAGAAACATAATCAATCTCAATATCACCTTTCTCAAAATGATCTCTAAGAAAGTGATATCTAATCTCAATATGCTTGGTCTTAGTATGTTGATTTGCATTCTTAGTTATATGTAAAGTACTAGTATTATCACAAAATATTTTTATATGGTCATAATGCAAATCATAATCAAGGAGAGTATGTTTTATCCAAAGGACTTGTGCACAACAAGCCCCCGCCGCAACATACTCCGCCTCGGCGGTTGAGAGGGCTACCGAATTTTATTTCTTAGAGGACCATGAAACAAGACAATTACTAAGAAATTGACATGTCCCACTAGTACTCTTTCTATCCACTCTACAACCCGCATAGTCGGCATCCGAAAAACTCGTCACTGAAAAATCTCCGATTTTCGGATACCAAAGACCCATTCCAATAGTGCCCTTAATATAACGAATGATGCGTTTACCCAAGAAGATGAGACTCTTTAGGACACGATTGGAATCTAGCACAAAGACACACACTAAACATGATATCCGGCCTACTTGCAATTAAATACAATAAACTACCAATCATGCTTCTATATAACTTAATATCAACACATTTACCTTGGTCATCCTTATCAAGCTTGGTGGTAGTTGCCATGGGAGTGTTGCAAATTTTCGAACCTTCAAGTCCAAATTTCTTTATGAGTTCCTTTGAGTACTTGGCTTGATATATGAATATCCCATCCCGCATTTTCTTGATTTGGAGTCCAAGAAAGAAGTTTAATTCACCCATTGAAGACATCTCAAATTCACGTTGCATACGCTTTTCAAATTCCTTGCAAAGAAGCTCATTAGTAGAACCAAAAATTATATCATGAACATAAATTTGCACTATAAGAATGTCATTATCAACATGCTTAGTAAATAATGTTGTGTCTACTTTGCCTTTAACAAAATCATTTGAAAGAAGAAAACTAGAAAGCCTATCATACCAAGCTTTAGGATCTTGCTTTAATCCATACAAAGTTTTATCAAGTTTAAAAACAAAATTAGGATGAACATGATCAATAAAGCCGGGAGGTTGTTCAACATAAACTTCTTCATTTATAAAACCATTTAAAAATGCACTTTTTACATCCATTTAAAAAAGTTTAAAATTTTTAAAAGATGCAAAAGCTAGTGTCATCCGTATGGCTTCAAGCCGTGCTACGGGTGCAAAGGTCTCCTCAAAGTCAATTCCTTCAACTTGAGTGTAACCTTGGGCCACTAACCTAGCTTTATTCCTAATAACATTTCCTGACTCATCATCTTATTCTTAAAAATCGACTTAGTACCAATTATTGGTCTATCATGGGGTCTAGGAATAAGGTGCCAAACTTGGTTGCGCTCAAATTGATTGAGTTCTTCTTGCATAGCTAGCAACCAATATGAGTCACCCTCGGCTTCGAGGATGTTTTTGGGTTCAAAATGAGAAATGAATGCAAATTTACCACACAAGTCATGGAGTTTGGAGCGAGTTGTTACCCCTTTAGATACATCACCTATGATGAGATCCTTGGGATGATTTGTAGCGAATCTCCAATCTTTAGGAAGTGGTTGAGATTTTTCCACTTCTTCCTTTTGAACCTCACCAATAGGTTCTTGCTTCTCTTCTTGAATGGGTGAGTCCTTCAAGGAAATTTTCTCCATGTCCTCACCTAGTGAGTCAATCTCTACAACATTCTCAACAACAACATTAGATTCTTCAAATTTAACATGCATGGATTCTTCAATAGTAAGAGAAGATTTATTGAATACTCTATAAGCTTTACTAGTAGTAGAATATCCAACAAATATTGCTTCATAAGCCTTTGCAATAAATTTACCCAAGTTATCTTTAGTATTTAAAACAAAACACTTGCATCCAAAAACTTTGAAATATGAAACATTTGGTTTTCTTAAATTTCAAAAGATGTCTTGAAAGTATTTTTACACAAATAAATACGATTTGATATGTAGCATGTGGTGTTTATGGCCTCGGCCCATAGATATTGAGGGGATCATATTCACTTATCATAGTCCTAGCCATCTCTTGAAGGGTTCTATTCTTTCTTTCTACAACTCCATTTTGTTGTGGAGTTCTAGGACATGACATTTCATGCTTAATTCCCTTTTCATCACAATAAGTCATGAAGAGTTGGTTAATGAACTCACCACCTCTATCACCTCTTATTTTCAAAATCGAAAAACCTTTTTCTTTTTCAACTCTTTTTCAAAAAATCTTAAAATGCGAAAAGTTTGATCTTTGTGTTCCAAAAAGAAAACCCAAGTGAACCGGGAAAAGTCATCAACTAAAACAAAAGCATATCTACTACCATTTAAGCTTTTAGTTTTAGTTGGTCCAAAAAGATCCATGTGAATTAATTTTAATGGCCTAGTTGACATGATATCCTTGATTGGTTTGAAAGAAGACTTGGTTTGTTTCCCAAGTTGACACGCACCACAAATGCGGTCTTTTTTAAACTTCATGCAAGGAATACCCTTCATCAATTCCTTAGAATTAACCTAGCAAGATGATCAAAAGATGGATGTCCTAATCTTCTATGCCAAAGCCAAGAAGTCTCATCAAAAATATTCAAGCATCTAGTAGAACAATCCAAATTAAGCATGTCAATAATATAGACATTATTATCACGAAATCCGGTGAGAATACAATCATTGGTTTTACAATCAAAAATTTTGCAATAAGAATCATCAAACACAACTTTAAGACTACGATCACAAAGTTGACTTATACTAAGCAAGTTATGTTTAAGTCCATCAATAAGAACAACATTTTCTATTAAAGGAGATGCACCAATTTGAATGTTACCTATACCGATGATGGTGCCTTTGGAGTCATCTCCAAAGGTGATGATGCCACCTTCAACGTACCTTGATAGGGTTGTGAAGTTGTTGATATCCCATGTCATATGCCTTGAACAACCACTATCAAGGTACCACCGCTCCTTACGTCTTGGAGCCTTGATGTGTACCTACATCAAATAATTTAGGACTTAATTTTGGTACCCATATTTTCTTGGGTCCTAAAGAGTTAGTATCATGAATTCACACAAGATTATTTGTCCTATTTATTTGATCATAGCAAAATTTAGCTAAGTGGCCATTTCGACCACAATAAGTATATCTATAAACTCTTCCATATTTAAATGCATAATGAGTGTGTGGCTTAGTAGCATGTGACTTGTGTGCATGAGTAGTTTTAACATGTGAAGTGTTGACATGGTGAGCATTTTTAGCATGGATTGTTTTATCATTCTTAACATGTAGAGTGTGCTTCTTTGAAAATATTTCCTCTAATTTCTTAGTATTAAAAGCACAATCTTTTAAAACATTTAAAAAATCAATAATTCTAGTTTTTAACAAAGAAAATTCATTTTCATCAACTTTTGGAAATTCAGCTTTACAAGCAACTTTATAAGCATCAAATTCTCTTTTAGTTGAAATAAGATTAGAAGAAATTTCTTCCTTTTCTTTTGAAATAATTGCAAGTTAGTTTTTAAGCAACTCAATTCCCTTTTTCAATTTAGAACATTCTACTTTTTTATCATCAAAGCTTTCAGAAAGTTCAACAAAAGCATGTTCTAGCATTTCTCTACTTATTTCATTTTCTTCATCAAGAGGTTGAGTGGTTACCTTGGGTGTGTTTGTCATGAAACACATATTTGCCGTGTCCACCTCATCTTCGGACTCGCTTTCCGAATCCCAAGTGGCCTTGTATGCCTTCTTTTCAACCTGCCTCTTTTGCTTTAAGGAAGAAGTCATCTTTTTCTTGAAGTTGGGACAATCGGCCATGATATGTCCGGGTTTCGGACAATTGTAGCAAATGATTCTTTTCTCCTCCTTCCCTTCCCATTTCTTTCTATAGTTGAGTTTGTTCTTGCGGTACATCCTCTTCACATTTCTCACTAGGAGAGATAGCTCCTCATCCTCTTCTTCATCTTCATCATCGTCATCAATGGTAGAGGAAGACTTGAAAGCTATGGATTTCTTCTTTTGAGGTACCGTTTCTTCTCTTGCGTTCTTTTCCATCTCATGAGTTTTAAGGTTTCCAATAAGACTTATGAGATCCATTTCATCTTTATCATTCAACTCCTTTAAGGTGGTAGCCTTGATCTCCCATGATGAAGGAAGAGCTCGAATCACTTTGCGCACCTTTTGGTCGTTGCTTATATCATCACCTAGAGAAGAAAGAGCATTGGTAATCTTAGTAAACTTGGTAATCTATAGAATTAATAGACTCATCTTCAAGCATTTTAAAACTTTCATATTGGGACCTCAAGAGATTTATTTTAGCTCTCTTTACTTGTGATGTCCCCTCATGTGTGACCAATAAGTGTTGCCAAATCTCATAGGCGGATTGACAATGTATAACCCGTGTAAGATCATCCTCATTCAAGGCTATGAGAAGGGAATTTTAAGCCTTAGAATTAGCCTCATATTCTTTGTAGGTAAAGTCGGACCAAGTGCTCTCCTCACTATTGGGTCTACTATAGGGTTTGGTCAAGGATTTAGCAACTAAACTACCTAGGGATTGTAGAAAGATAGTCATTCTAACCTTCCAAATGGGGAAATTGAGTCCATTAATTTAGGAGGGGTCTTAATGTTTCGGCCATTTTTACTAGTGTATGAATGAAAGAACGCAAATAGTGATTAGCAAATTTTAGGATCTCTCTAAGAATGTGAAGCCAAAAACTAGAGTCCTAGCTCTGATACCAATTGAAATCACCTAGAGGGGTGAATAGGTGATAATGCTAATCAATGCACAATTAAAATGTTATGATGCAACGATCACCCAAAATAAGACTAGAAGTCGAATACCCCGTGAAGGGCTCTGAACTTCTTCCTCATGATTCCTCTAGATAAGAGTTTGAGGTGCATATTGCAATCTTGTTGTATGAGTATTTGATCAACAATATGAATATGAAACAGTGTGTATAGCAATGAATATGTAGAGCAAGTACAATGTTGCAATGAATATAAAGTAAGGAATTAAAGCAAGTAAACCAAACACAAACACGGAGAATTTTTCCGAGGTTTGAGCACCCAGCTCTACGTCCCCGCCTTCACCCAGAAGGATTTCTAACCACTATAACTTCATAAAGAGTTACAATCACATCGGAGTACCCAACTCCACAATCTCAAGTACAAGTATTCTCTTGATGATCAAAAGACCACAAACTCTCTTTTGAAAAATCCATTTCCCTTACAAACGCCCTATAGAACAATGAGTAGGATTGAAGCTCCAGTATTGTAAGTGGAAAAAGAAAATGAATTTTGAGAGAGCCTTGAAAGAAAACTTCAGAAATGAGAGAGATTTTTCAGCACAAAAACTAAGAACAAAACTCTTTTGAAAGCCTTTAAACTTTGAATATTTTTTTTGCAAATGATTGTTGTAAATCCCACAACCCTAATCACCCCTATTTAGAGGATAGAGTTAGGGATTAAAGGGTAAACTAATACAATAGGTAATTAGGAAGTATTTGACCCAAAAACCTGCCCCTAAACTCGTTTAGAGACAAAAAGGACAATTTAAAACGTGTTTTAAAAAGTAGCCGTTAAGGCTGAAACACAGCCTCGGTCGACCGGCCAGTCGACCGGGTTTTCAAAAAATAGAGCCGTTGCAGGCCCACGGTCGACCGCCCGGTCGACCGCAACAAACAGAGAGTCACTGACTTTCAGTCGGCCGAAGGTCGGTCGACTGGAAATGGGTTTTGTCGACCGCCCGGTCGACTGGGAAACGTGCACACATGCACGCACCCAACGGTCAGAATCCCGGTCGACCGAGTCGGTCGACCGATCTGACCTGACATAGAGTCGGTCGACCGGCCGGTCGACCGCCTCAGGTCAAAAACTGAAATTTGAAAAGGATTTTGAGGAGATTTTGATGGTTTACAAAATAGTTTCGATCAGAACTATGTATAATACACAAAATTGAGTTTATAAGTAATAGACTATATTTAAAAATATTTTGTATATATATAGGAGAATTTTTAGAAAAAACATGTGCGCAAAAACTTGTGTGTATGAGCTTCAAACCTATTCACTATTGTTTAACAAACTATAAAATTAAAAACAAATCTAATGAAGTCTCTGAGCCATAATGAAGTTTTGAGCCATGCAATATCATGCTAGAGCCTTCTCTTCTATGGACATTTCCTCTTGTGCCATTTGCTTTATTTGCTCCATGAACCTAGAAAACCTTGCAATAGCTAAGCAATGGCCTTCATAAAGGTACTAACCTGAAACTCATCTTAAATAAACTTATTAGTACCATATAGCTTCTATGTGTTTTGTTATCATCAAACTTTAAACAAATGGAGAGTATAACCTTTTGGGCCAACAGAAAGTAGCCCTTCAGATTCAAGAGGTGGTCCCACAGATTCAAGAGGTGGCCCCCACCATGTGTGTAGTGTGGCACTTTGCTCTGAGGGATGATACAGGAGGTAGCCCCACAGATTCAAGAGGTGGTCCCCACGGATTCAAGAGGTGGCCCCCACCACGTGTGTGGTGTGGCACTTTGCTCTGTGTGGGGAATAGATTCTAGAGGTGGCCCCCACAGATTCAAGAGGTGGCCCCCATCACGTGTGTAATGTGGCACTTTGCTCCATGTGGCACTTAGTTCCATTCAGGAACCGTCGGACGGTAGCACAATTGTGGGATACATCATCGTCATCCCGACACCAGGCATGCTCTGCCGGACGCCGGAATGACTATGCTATTAACAAGAGTATGAGTACAGGAGATACAGGAGTACAAGAATATAGAAGATACAGGAGTACAGGAGATACAGGAGTACCAAATGTCTGGTAATAATATAATAATCATGCATATGCCAGGTAATACAGGAGTCAGGTGTCACGTGCTAGGTATCAGGTGTTATATATCATGTGGCAAATATAGCATGTCAAATACCGGTGTCATATATCAAGTGTCAAATATAGCATGGCAAGTACCTGTGTCGGGTATCATGTGTCAAATATAGCATGGCAAGTACTGGTGTCGGGCATCATGTGTCAAATATAGCATGGCAAGTACCGGTGTCGGATATCATGTGTCAAATATAGCATGGCAAGTACCGGTGTCGGGCATCATGTGTCAATATAGCATAGCAAGTACTGATGTCGGGCATCATGTGTCAAATATAGCATGGTAAGTACCGGTATCGGGCATCATGTGTCAAATATAGCATAGCAGGTACCGGTGTCGGGTATCATGTGTCAAATATAGCATAGCAAGTACCGGTGTCGAGTATCATGTGTCAAATATAGCATGGCAAGTACTGGTGTCGGATATCATGTGTCAAATATAGCATGGCAAGTACCGGTGTCAGGTACATGTGTCAAATATAACATGGCAAGTACCGGTGTCGTATATCAGGTTCAGGTATAGCATGGCAAGTATCGGGGTCAGATACCAAGTGTCAAGTATAGCATGGCAAGTACCGATGTCAAATATAGCATGGCAAGGGTTGGTGTAAATACCGAGTGCTGGTGTAAATACCGAGTACCAGCGTCATATATCATATATCAAGTGTAACATGCCAAGTACCGATGTAAATACTGAGTACCGGTGTAAATACCGAGTACCGGTGTCATAAATCATATATCAAGTGTAACATGCCAAGTGCCGGTGTAAATACCGTGTGCTGGTATCATAAATCGTATATCAAGTATAACATGTCTAGGGTCGGTGTTAGATGTCACACGTCAAGTATAACATGCCCAGGGTCGGGTAAATACCGAGTACAACATCATATATTAACTCGCATAGCATGATATCAGGTATTAACACTACGGTAACAATTGCTAGACATGCTAAAATGTCCACTATCAATTCTATGATATGAATACAAGAGCGTTTATTTTTAAATGTATTAAAAAGCACTCGCCTGAAACTGGGGTGAAATACCGGTTAAAAGTCCAGAAATTCGGCGACCCGCACGAGAAATCAACTAGCCCATAGTTATATATTAAAATATATATTTATAAATATTTATATAAATATTAGAGAGAGAATGAGAGAAGAGAGAGAGGAGAGAGAAAGTTGTAGGAAGGAGAGTGGAGAGATAAAGAGAGGAAAATATGGTGTATTTAGAAATGAATTAGGATTTAAAGGAGGGGTATTGGGTGTAATATAGGGAGGTAATTTGAGGGAATGGTGGAGGGTATTTTAGGAAGGTGAGAAAGTTAGTTTTATTTAGGGAAGAAAGAGAAGGAAATGAAAAGAAAGAAGGAAAGAAAGAAAGAAGAAAGAAAGAAAGAAAGGAAAAAAGGAGGAGGGGAAGGGGGTGGTCGGCAGGCGGCCGGCCGGTCACCGACGGTGGCCCAGGGGCGGCGCGCGTCCTAGGGGGAGTGGGGGTTGGGGGTTGTTTTGTTGTTGTTGTTGTTGTTTTTGGTGGAGGTGGTAGGTGGTGGTGGTGGTTATGGTGGTGGTGGTGATGATTGGTGGTGGTGGGGAGTTAGAGGAGGAGGAGGAGGTGGTGATGGGGTGGTTGGAGTGGTGAAATTGGTAGTGGTGGTGGTGAATTTTGGAGAAGATAAAGGTGGAGGTGAGATGGGTTTGGTTGAAATTAGAGGTGGTGGGAGGTTGTTGGGGTTGAAGGAGGTGGTAGTGTGAAGAGGAGGTGTTGGGGAGTTGGTTGGCCAGCCTAGGAGTGGCCGGCGGCGGTGGTGGTGAAGGTGGAGGCGAAAATTTGACTGTTTCAGAATCATTCCGAAAAGAAAGAACGGTAAATTATATTATTATTTTAATAAGGCGAAAATTTGACTGTTTCAGAATCGTTCCGAAAAATTCTCAAAAATAGAAAATATTATTATAAGATACTTGGTGAAATTGGATTCAAAAATACAATGTAATTTTTAAATTAAAAATCCTAAAATCTTCTGACGATACCGGCCAACACCAGAATCGGTCAAATTTTGATAAATTTGGAAAAATCTCAAGAAATATTTTTAGATAGAAAATGAAATTCTAAGATGTACTGTGAAAGCCAGTTTTGAAAATTCAATCTCATATGAAAACTAAAAATCTGAAAATCAGTCAGCGATGCCAACCGACACCGGATTTGGAGATTTTGCAGAAAAATTTTAGAAAATTCCAAAAAAATCATGAAAAATCTAAATATTAGAAAATAGTCTCTAAAACTGAAATCGGTCAAATCAGACTGCCAGGAAGTCAAATCGGGCTACTGACTGATATCGGGTTCCCGGTCAGGGCTGACTCTATGTCTGAGATTCCAGATCCGATACTCAATAATATAAGTAGTCATAACCCATGAACACATACAGGAAGAAAATTGAGCAATACGGTCAAAAATTTTTGGGACACGTATTTGGGTACGTATCCCGGGAACGGGGTGCTACAGCAACTTACCAGAGGTGTGATGTTAATTTGACAAGGATTCATTTACGGCTAGAGGTGCTTGAACATAACAGTAATTTGAGTAGACCTATCATTCTGTTGAAGAGAATGACAAGCGGGGTTGATTTACTGGGGATATTAGTTTTATCCGTTGGGGAGTAGATTATAGTCTTGCTATCAGAGGTTTAGTGTTAACATGATAGGTTAGACTCATCATTTTGCAAGGGATGTGAATACCTTTATATGTGGTCTTACCATTCCATGGATGGGAATTGGTAAGTGATTTTGGAGAGGGAATCAAATGGGAACAGGTCCCTTAAGATTTTTAGCAAACCCTACCGTTTGAGTCGCGCTAGCCATGCTATTCCCCTCAGCATGATGAGTTGTTGAGGACTTATGTTGGGCTTAAAGGCCAACATTTTTCTCTATCCTTAACCATTAGAGGTGTTAGATTATTTGGTTATTGTATTCGTAACCTTGATTCTTCTTTGAGACAACCAGTGTACAATCAGCTCGATACTAGTTTATGGTCGTATGATCTCGTTTAGCGAAAAAGAGGAGCGCTCCTTCTGCATATCTTAGATCTGAAGGTCTTGAGGTGTAATGTTAACTTGATCATGAGAAGGATCCTATCAAGGATAATACTTCTTTAAGAACCTGCCATTGATCGGCATCATAAGTAAATCACCATCTGAAGTCATAAGGCGATATGCCCCTTTTGAATAAACTGTTTCTATTACAAACGGTCCTTCCCATTTGGGCTGAATTTGTCTTTAGTTTTGTGCGTCATGATCATCGGTCATCTAACGACTAAAACCAAATCTCCTTTCTGGAAAACTCTTTGCTTGACCTTCTTATTGAAGGCTTTTAAGATCCGGGCTTCATACAACTCAATATGTTGCTGAGCTTATAACCGCTTCTCATCTAGGGCTTCAAGCTCTTGGAGTCATAACCGATCGTTGTCCTCCATTGTCATCTTAGTCATCAATTGACTCATAATGACGGCATCTGAATTTCTACCGGTATGACTACTTTGCACCCATATACCAGAGAAAAAGGTGTATTACCTGTCGGGGTTCAAATTGTGGTTCGGTAGGCCCAAAGACATTCACTAAGCTTCTCATTCCAGTCTCGCTTATTTGAGGAAACGAACTTTTTGAGTAGCTTAATGATTGTCTTATTGAATTCTTCTGCCAAGCGTTAGCGGGGGATTATAAGCAGTTGATGTCACACTCTGAATTTGGTATTTATCACAGAACCGATAGAATACCTAGCTTGCAAATAGGGGACCGTTATCATAGATGATCTGCCTAGGGACACCAAATCGATGGATGACATGGTGTTTGATAAAATTGACCACATTAGAAGTTTTAACTTCCAGCAGTGGTATAGCTTTTGCCCACTTTGAAAAGTAATCAGTTATTGCTAAGATAAATCGGTGACCTCTCGTTGAGGAGGGGCCGATCGGCCCTACGACATCGATTCCCTACGCTTCAAATGGCCATAAAGTAACAGTTGGATGAAGCAATTCTGGAGGTTGATGTATGAAGTCCGTATGGATTTGACAGGCTTTACACCTCCGTGCATATTAGACGGCATCGGCTAACATGGTTGGCCAATAATATCCAAGCCTGTGCAATCAGTTATTGAGTTTTGGACCTAACTGATGAGCTCCGCACATGCCGTCATGTGCTTCTTTAAGCACTTCCTGTGCTTCTAAATTAGAAAGCAACGGAGGAGGATACCGTCGTATGAACGACAGTAAAGTGTCTTCAGAGTTGGATCATAGTAAAAGCGGAGAGACCTTCGCCTGATAGACGCCGCTTTTTTAGGGTTATCTGGCAACAAACCATACAAAGCATAGTCGATGGGGAAATCGCCAATCTCTTGGTTCAAGATCTGTCGAGATATTATAGACCTCTTTAGTTCTCAACATATGTTTAGAACAGACAAGGTGTGGAGTCGCCACTGTAAGGTGATACTTGGTGTCGACTGGCAAAGCTAGCATTGTTGCTAATGCAACCAGAGCATCGGCCCTAGTGTTCTGGGATCAAGACACGTGACTGATGTAAAAGCCATTAAATAAATTAGCCATTTCGATGACTGCATGATAATAAGGTACCAAATCTTCGTGACAGACCTCATATTCGCCTTTACCTGATTAACAATCAGTTTTGAATCGTCATAACCTTCAAGGTAGCGTACCGTCATTTCATGAGCGAGCTGAAGGCCAATAAGTAGAGCATTGTATTCTGCCACATTGTTGGAGCATGATTCCGTCAGTGAAAATGCTCTAGGAAGGACATAGTTTTGTGGAGAGATAAACACAACCCCCACACCGGTAATGATCTTGCCTTTAGGGCCTATTCATGATACTTTATCGAAGAACATCTGCCAAACTTCATCCTTTAAAATTATATTGGATTCAAAGACTTCATCTGGAATATCTTCATGAAGTTTTGAGCTTTTCGGAACCGGATGAGCAGCCAAGAACTCTGCAAGTGTCTAGCCTTTAACCGCCTTCTGAGGGACAAAGAGCATGTCGTATTGAGACAAAAGGAGGGCCCATTTAGCTAATCTTGAATTTAATGACCCTGGTTTCGTCATGAGAAGACGCAAAGGATTCACTTTAGAAATGACATGTGTGGTTTGGCGGACCAAATAATGTCGTGTCTTCTGAATAGCAAAGACTAGAGCTAAGCATTCTTTCTCAATAGGATTATAGCGAGATTCCACCCCTATCAGAGTCCTGCTCAGATAGTAAATAGCTTGTTCGTAATTGTAGGGTATTGCTTAGATCTGGTGTTTTGGAAGACGCCTTCTTCGTGCACCAAGACTTGGCGTAAGCCCGGACTATAATCCGGATATGAAGAACTTGAGGGAGGAGAGTTAGCAGCATGCGGCGCTTATCTGCCTCTACGCGGCTCTCATCCCCTTTCGATTATATTGACGAATGCAGAGAGCAGATCTGGTAGATCTTGTGATACGCTCCTTTTGCGATGCTTCACATGAGCTCGTTGCAATAGTCGGTCAAAAACTGATCGTCGGTTTGGAGGAGTGGCGGGGCTTGGTCTCAGCCGGCAATGGACTGAATGGACTGTCACCAACTAATATCCCACTTGCTGACAACAAGAGGGAGAAGTTTGGAATAAATCTGACTTTCGTTTGTTCGTTAAGAACTCTCGCAAGTCAGATGTAGCCGGGTGATTAGTCTTTAATTTTGCATAATTTTCATCACACTTTCATATTTATTTGATAATAAATTCTGCTAATAATACCTTGCTTGCTTGATTCTAGGTCCATGGTGTCCAAATGAAGAAGAAGACCTAAATCACCGTTTAATTGGTGATTAAGATCCTACCAAGTAGCCATTGACCTTAGAGTGAAGATTTTGTCAGCCCAGGGTGTCAAATCGCAAATCTAGGAGATCAGGTGGACAGAAGACAGACTGGGTGACGCACTGCCCAAAACTGGGCGCGCGCCGCCCTGCCTGGGCCGTGGAAACGCGGCCCAAGCCGCGTTTCCGTGGCCCTTTGGGCGCGCGCGCGCTTGAGTTTTGGGCCACGTGCTAATCACGTGGCCCCCTTTCCCCTGGTGCCTATAAATACCCCCTTGGGGTCTTCAGTATGTCCAGATCAGAGTTTAAGCAAATTTTGTAATCTTGTTTTTAGTTTGTAGTTGTTGTTATTCTTCTTCTAGTTTTAGGTTTTAGCCATTAAAGTGAAAGAGAGAGAGTGTGTAAAGTGTTGTATTTGAAGGGTGACAAGATAATACAAGTACTACTTCTCTTCCTTCTTTCCATTTACTTGTCTTTGCATTTACTTTTACTTGTTGTAGTGTAACTTCTTTCTTCTCCACTTCTTCTCTTTTACTTTGTTGTAGTGTAACTTCCTCTCTTTAACTTTTCTTTTGTTTTGTTTTCTTGTAGTGTAACTCCCTCTTTCCACTTCTTTTACTTTGTTGTTTCTTTTACTTTTATGGCTAACTAACTTTTTCATTTAGCATGGCTAACTAACTACTAACCCACTAATTTCTAACACTTGTTTGATAACCCGCATGAGTCAATAGTGCCAAACAAGCCTTGTGCAAATGAGAGCTATGGCATCTTAAGATGAGGGTTCTAACTCTAATTTACCTACAAGTATCTACTTTCTTATACTTCATGCTTAATGAGTTTTGATGATCTATGAGTTGTATACTTTACTTGTTGTTGTAAGTTAGAGACTTTTCCTTTTAACTTTGCCGATACCAATAGTGCACTCGAGTCTTCCCTTATTCTCACCTTCTATCGGATCTTGATAAGGGAATGTCCAAGTTTTTGCCGTGTAAGGCTAAGTTTTAGGATGAACTTTCACTCGATTTCCACGTGAATAGTTCCAATGCACAAGGGTTGTGTTTGCCTATGATCCATCGTGAGGCTACCTTCAAAAGTTAGAAATTAGTGGGAGCACTTAGTAGAAAGTTAGCCATGCATTTTTACAACTAAGAAAAAAAATCACTTTTACAAACCACCAAAATATTTTCCAACAATTCTTAAAACAACTTGTTTTCACTTTTCAATTCTTTATATGGAAACAAAGAACATTCTTTTTTCTTGAACATAAAAGCCGCATCAAGCTTCTATCGCTCTCCCTCCTTGTGGATACGACCCGTATAGCCACTTCGCTACTACGGAAGAATCGCAAAAGCAGTAACTTTGACCCACTACCTTTCTACTTTTCTTGTGCTTGCTTTTTGCAGATCAAATTTTGGCGTCGTTGCCGGGGAGGGAACGGCTTTATTGTTCACTACTAAAGATTGTTCTTTTTGTGTGTAGGAGAAGTACCAAGGAGCTCACTATCGCAGGAAGCAAAAGAGGTGGCATGGACATTGCGCGAGGACTCATTTGCCCTCGGAAAAAAATTCGTGTAAAAGCCAGTTTTTCCGATTGAAGTACTAACAAACTCGTTTGCAGGGTTGCCGAAAGCCGCTAAAAAAAAAATTGTTTTCTATATTTGTAGTTTTCTTGGATGCTTCACCTATATGCATGTGTAATAAATTCAACAGAAATTCACTTGTTGCTTAATTGAAATTTGGATTAGACTTTTGCATTAGGGCACGTGTCTATTTCAATTCATTTCAATTTCTGTTGAAGAGTGCTGGAGACAAGGTACGTGTGCATTCATATAGAATAGGACCAACATTTTGAAGTGATTTACCGCTTTGAGTGTTACCTTGTTGTGAATACACTGTACACTTGCACAATTGACTTTAAGGGCAAAACCCAAATAAACAAGATATGGTGGGGATTTCATCACCCTTCCTTAGCCAAAAACCATCTCCAAGTGCACTCACATTTTCCCAAGCCTTAACTAAAAATCAATAGACGTTGGCCCTAGGGACATCTCGGACTCACTAAGAGATTAACCGAGGTTGGAAATTGTAAGAACTATACTCCTGCAAAATCAGTATCTAAGGAAAGTGGATTGAGAGGTAAAGCCTCGAAAGCTCCGTGGTTTGGCATAATTAGGCCCGTGGCTCTGCCCGGATACCTCCCCTTGAGCTTTGCCCTTTCCTGGCCGATTAGCTTGTAGTCGAGTTCCTGCAACAACCTTCCCCGGAGAATCGACCAGTTAGGAGTCGTCTAGGTCCAGGTACCTTAGACTAAGGCTTGTGGTTGTTTTTCTTTCTTTTGTTTATTTTTAGTTCTTTTTCGATTGTTTGTTGTCTTCACGTTGGTTGTGGTGTGCTGCATGCAAGAGTGGGTGAGAGATCCGTCAACTTCCATATTAACAAGAAACACTTCTCTACCCTTGCATCCAGAACGGTGATGGCGTCACTTCAGGATAGATTTTACCCGATCAGAACTTCACTTCCATCTTGCATACTTCCTGAAGCAAACGGTAATAATTTTGAGTTAAAGCCACAATTCATTAACACTCTTCCCAAATTTCATGGTTTAGAATCAAAGGACGCATACTTCTTTGTTAGGGAATTTGAAGAAGTATGCCTCATGATGCGTATACCCCAGCTAAGAGACGATGCCGTTAGGTTACGTTTCATCTCTTTTTCCCTAAAGGACCTAGCTAAGAAGTGGTTGTACAGCTTGGCAGCAGATTCAGTCACGACCTGGGATGATTTCGTCAAGGCCTTCTTGAAGAAATTCTACCCAATTCACAAAACTGCCCTCATTAGGAAGAACATCATGCAGTTTAAGCAAGACCCGAGCGAACCATTTTGGAGATACTTTGAGCGATTCAAAGATCTCCTCGCTCAGTGCCCTCATCATGGCGTGGAGAAATGGCGTCAATGCCAGATTCTCTACGATGGTCTAGATTATCAGACTAAGACCCTGTTAGAAACGATGTGTCAGGGAGGATTCTTGCAGAAGGATGAGAATCAGGGTTGGGATTTATTTGAGGACTTAGCGGAGAAAACCCTGCAATGGGAGCCAGCCTCAGAGAAACCTAGGAATTCACAATCTATAGCTTCAAGAGGAGGGCTCCTATCTCTAGAATCATCCATAGCTGCCGAGGCTAAAATTGCTACCCTAATGAGAAGGATAGAGGCTCTGGAAACAAAAGAGCCTGCCAGTGTCAACCAGATCAACCCACCACCAATTCACAATCCGGGTTGTTCGTATTGTCAGGCACCAAACCATGTTTTTGAAGAGTGCCCTGTTTTCCATACCCAGCAAGTGCCACCGGAACACATGAACGCGGCTTACTCACGGCCGCCTCACAATCCCTACTCACAGACCTACAATCCCGGCTGGAGAAATCACCCGAATTTCTCCTGGGCCCAAAACAATCGCCCCAGGCCTAATTTTTCTAACAACTTTCACCATCCTACTCCTCCACCAACTTTTCCCAGTCAAGCCCCAACTTCTTCCTCCCAAGGCTCACCAATGGAAAGAAAATCAGTAAATTAGAGGAGAGCATAGAGGCTTTCATAAAGTCCCAAACCGCTTTTATGCAAAACTAGGGACAAACTCTGAACAGTCATTCACAGGCCATATCGAGGCTGAAAATGCAGATGAGCCAGTTAGCTAGCTCCCTAAGTGAAAGACCTAAGGGTACTTTACCTGGTCAGCCATTAGTTAACCCAAAAACCTCCAACCAAGCATATGAAATTCAGGATCCATCGATTAACCAGTGTAATGCTGTTCACACACTGCGATCTGGAAAGAAGGTAGACAACCAGGTTTACCAACAGAAAAGTCCAGTCCATCCCGGTCCCACTCCTGCCTCCACCTCTGCTAGTTCCTCCCAATCCACTCCACAAACATCTGATGAGGACAAAGCTGCTGAACAAGTTCATAAGCCTGTAGCACCCTTTCCCAATAGGCTTAGGAATAACATAAAATATGCACATGGAGAAAATGCAAGAGATGTTCAACCAGGTCAAATTGAATGTGCCACTTCTTGACGCTATCCAACAAGTCCCGGCTTATGCCAAATTTCTGAAGGATATGTGCACAAAGAAGAGAAAGACCAATGTGCCCAAGAAAGTCTTCTTGGCCACTAATATAAGCGAAATTCTGTCTGGTCCCATTCCGGTGAAATACAAGGATCCCGGATGTCCCACCATTCCCTGCACCATAGGACAGACCGAAATCAGTAGAGCGCTTCTTGACCTGGGAGCAAGTATCAACTTGCTACCTCTCTCAGTATACCAGCAACTTGGGTTGGGCGAGCTAAGCCTAACTTGAGTCACCATTCAGCTAGCTGACCGATCTGTGAAGATCCCGAAGGGGCAATCACAGACATCCTTATTCGGGTCGGGGATTTCATTTACCCCGTTGACTTCATTGTGCTTGAGACCCAACCTGTGTCCAATCTTAGGTCTCAAACTCCCGTCATCTTAGGGCGCCCATTCCTTGCAACAGCCAATGCCATAATCAACTGTAGGAATGGGTCCATGCGATTGACTTTTGGAGATATGACGAAGGAAGTCAATGTCTTTAATCTTGGAAGACAACCTAGGGATGTCAATGATCAGACGTTTGAGGTCAATTCTATTGAAAACCTGACCAGTGAGCATGAGGAAAGTATGGAAACAGAAACTGAGGCAGAGTTTGATCTGGAGGCGGAAGATTTTAATCTAGACCAGATCGTAGATTCAGCAGTGGATTGGGCATCAAGCCCCAGTGTACCCCATCCTAGGATTGAAAGCCCAGAGATTGCCTCCAATGAAGAAACACCTTCCCTAGAGCTAAAAGCCCTGCCTGAACACCTCAAGTACGCCTACCTGGGCGGAAAGGACAGCTTGCCAGTCATCATAGCATCCCACCTGACTGAGCAACAAGAGGACAGCTTAATGTCTATTCTGAAAAGACATAGGGAAGCCATTGGATGGACGATGAAGGACATCAGGGAATAAGTCCAGCCATAGTACAACACAGAATCCATTTAGTCGATGAAGCAATCCCTAGGAGGGACCCACAACGCAGGCTTAACCCTCTCATGTAAGAGGTAGTTAAGGCTGAAATTCTGAAACTATTAGATAATGGGATAATTTATCCGATTTCTGATAGTCAATGGGTTAGCCCTGTTCATGCGGTCCCAAAGAAGGCTGGCTTTACGGTGGTAGAAAATGAGGAAAAAGAGTTGGTACAAACAAGACTGCCTACTAAGGTTCGTGTTTGTATCGATTACAGGAAGTTGAATGCAGCTACCCATAAAGACCACTTCCCGTTACCCTTCATCGACCGAATGCTTGAGCGTTTGGCTGGACATGAGTACTACTGCTTTCTAGATGGGTACTCGGGATAAATCAGATCCCCATTGCTGCAGAAGACTAGGAAAAGACGACGTTCACCTACCCGTTTGGAACCTTTGCTTATCGGCGCCTGCCTTTTGGATTGTGCAATTCTCCCGCAACGTTCCAACGGTGCATGCTTAGTTTGTTCTCTGACATGGTGGAACGTTTTCTTGAGATTTTCATGGACGACTTCACCATCTATGGAGACTCATTTGATCAGTGTCTCATCACTTAGAGTTAGTGCTACAAAGATGCATTGAGAAGAACCTAACTCTAAAATGGGAAAAATGTCACTTTATGGTGAGACAGGGGATTGTCTTAGGCCATGAGATTTCGAGGAGAGGCATAGAAGTGGATAAGGCTAAGGTAGAAGTGATTGCTAAGCTTCCACCACCCAAAAGTATCAAGGATATTAGATCCTTTTTAGGGCATGCTGGGTTCTACCGACGGTTCATTAAGGACTTTAGCAAATTGCGAGGCCCTTAACCAACCTGCTCGCTAAGGACGTGCCCTTTGATTTCAACGATGAATGTTTCAAGTCATGGGGGAAGCTTAAGCAAGAACTGATTTCTGCACCTATCATTTCTGCTCCTAATTGGGCCCAGCCATTTGAAATCATGTGTGATGCATCTGATTTTGCTATTGGCGCTGTTCTAGGACAGCGCATCGATAATAGGCAGCACGTGATCTACTATTCGAGTAGGACCTTGAATGATGCCCAACAGAACTATACAACGACTGAGAAGGAGTTCTTGGCCCTTGTCTTTGCGTTAGAAAAGTTTCGGCCTTACTTGTTAGGTTCGAAAATAGTGATTTTTACAGATCACTCAGCTCTGAAATACCTCATGACCAAAAAGGAAGTAAAAGCCCGACTGATTCGGTGGATCCTTTTGCTTCAAGAATTTGACTTAGAAATCCGGGATAAACGAGGTATAGAAAATGTGGTTGCTGATCATCTCTCACGAATTCCGAATGCACCAACCATCCAAGCTCCGATCAACGAGGATTTCCCAGACGAGCACATCCTAGCCATTCTTAAGGAACCCTGGTATGCGGACATTGTTAATTACTTGGCCACGGGACAATTACCCGCTGACTGGACAAAGCAAGACCAAGACCGCTTCTTTGCCCAAGTACGGTACTTCTTCTGGGAAGAACCGTATCTTTTTAAGTATTGTCCCGACCAAATTATTAGACGATGCATACCAGAAGAGGAACAGAGGAGTACGCTCAGCTTTTGCCATGACCTTGCATGCGGAGGACACTTCGGTCCCCGCAAGACTGCAGCGAAGGTTCTACAAAGTGGGTTCTACTGGCCCACTTTGTTCAAAGACTCATATCATTTTTGCAAGTCATGCGCAAATTGTCAGAAAATTGGGAAAATTTCAAAAAGAGACATGATGCCCCTGAACCCGATCCTTGAAGTTGAAATTTTTGATGTTTGGGGTATCGATTTCATGGGGCCATTCCCCAACTCCTTCGGTAACAAATTCATTTTAGTTGCTGTAGATTATGTCTCTAAGTGGGTAGAAGCTGTGCCAACCAAGACAAAGGACAACAAAGTGGTTGTCAAATTTCTCAAAGAAAACATCTTCTCCCGGTTTGGCACACCTAGAGCGATAATTAGTGATAATGGATCGCATTTCTGCAACAGAGTTTTTGAAGCTCTGCTGCGAAAATATTTCATCAATCACAAGTTATCGACCCCGTATCATCTCCAGACAAATGGGCAGGTCAAAGTCACCAACCGACAGATCAAGCTCATTCTGGAAAGACTGTCGGACAAAACCGAAAGGATTGGTCGGTTAAGCTCAATGATGCATTGTTGGCTTACCGCACCCATTTAAGACAGTTCTGGGGATGTCTCCTTATAGAATTGTGTTTGAAAAAGCCTGTCATCTGCCAGTAGAATTAGAACACCGGGCCCTCTGGGCAATTAAGCAACTCAACTTTGATCTGACCAAAGCCGATGAACTTAGGAAACTGCAAATTTCTGAATTAGAGGAGATACGGAATGAAGCCTATGAAAATGCCCAAATCCAAGAGTAGAACTAAACTTTTCCATGACCAAATCATAACCCGGAAAAACTTTGCACCAGGAGATAAGGTTCTGCTGTATAACTCTAGGCTTCATATTTTCGCGAGGAAGCTGAAAACTCGTTGGTCAGGACCGTTCAATGTGCGCACTGTTTTCCCACACGGTGCTGTGCTTATTTCAGACCCTAAAAACAACACGGAATTTAAAGTGAATGGGTAAAGACTGAAGCCCTTCTTGACCACTGAGCCTATGACTCTGGATGATAGTGTGCTGACTCTTTTTGCCCCGTCATACACCTAACCACAACATATAAATAAAAAAAAGTGTTTATATGCTTACCCCGTGTACATTCTTTTAGCCTATTCGCACTTGGCCGGCCCGAGTCCACGGAGACGGTAACATCATTTCTTCCCCCTATTTATTGCCTTTGCGTTTTCATATGCATTCATTGAGGACAATGTATTAGATAGGTGTGGGGGGGTGCTAAAACTTTTCTTTCTTTTTCTTTTTATTCTTCTTTCTTCTTTCCAAAAAAAAATCTAAATTGAAAAGAAATTTCATACTCTTTGTAAGCATACCAAAAGATTGTAGGAATTACGGGAACCTTATTAAGGAATCTTTATTTTTGCTTAAGTAAACAAGAAAGAATGGTTTGACTAAAAAGATAGGAGGGATAAGGAAAATAACTCATACCTTTTATTTAGCCTTAGTAGAATATGCATAATTCGCACACACATGCTTGGATTTAGATACACAACTCTGAAAAAAAAAGAGAAAAAAAAGCTGGGTAATTGTGCCTCAAGAAGCATGATTACTCATGCCAAAAAAATCTAATTAATATATAAATCTTGATTTCGTGGCCTACTTCACTTGCATATTTGACCTGAAGGTGTTTTTTCACCTGGTGCCCTAAGACCATCTGGTTTCAGAGTCATCGGTTTGATATGTGTTACATAAGTGAAGTAGAAAGCCTAATGGAACCAAGAATAATAAGTAAATATTAATAAAATTAAAAGATATTCAAAGTTGAGTTGAAAAAATCCCAAGCACATCACACTTACACAGTATGCATATCTATCAAAGCAAAATAAAAGAATGAGTTAGAAGTACAAGATCCTTTCTAAATTTAAAGGAAAACCATAGTTTCTTCTTTTATGAAGGCTAAAGTATAAGAGGGCTTATGAGGGTTAAACCTAATTCTTACATCATTCGGTCATTTTACTTAGATGATTGAAAGTTCTTTTTCATATAAAAAAAAATTTAACAACTAACTTCTTTTCTTTACTTACTGGATTTTGTGGGTGCAATCCGCTGAAAACCCTCAGGAGACAACACTCCTCCTCTAGGGGAAACCTAGAGGTTTAAAGGCCTGTTGCACATGCTCAGTGCAACTGCGACATCTGCGAAAGTGGTATAATAATTTTCTTATTTTGTTTTGCTCGGGACGAGCAAAAAGATAAGTGTGGGGGTGTGATTAGTCTTTAATTTTGCATAATTTTTATCACACTTTCATATTTATTTGATAATAAATTCTGCTAATAATACCTTGCTTGCTTGATTCTAGGTCCATGGTGTCCAAATGAAGAAGAAGACCTAAATCACCATTTAATTGGTGATTAAGATTCTACCAAGTAGCCATTGACCTTAGAGTGAAGATTTTGTCAGCCCAGGGTATCAAATCGCAAATCCAGGAGATCAGGTGGACAGAAGACAAACTGGGCGACGCACTGCCCAAAACTGGGCGCGCGCCGCCCTGCCTGGGCCGCGGAAACGCGGCCCAAGCCGCGTTTCCGCGGCCCTTTGGGCGCGCGCGTGCTTGAGTTTTGGGCCACGTGCTAATAACGTGGCCCCCTTTCCCCTGGTGCCTATAAATACCCCCTTGGGGTCTTCAGTATGTCCAGATCAGAGTTTAACCAAATTTTATAATCTTGTTTTTAGTTTGTAGTTGTTGTTCTTCTTCTTCTTCTAGTTTTAAGTTTTTAGCCATTAAAGTGAAAGAGAGAGAGTGTGTAAAGTGTTGTATTTGAAGGGTGACAAGATAATATAAGTACTACTTCTCTTCCTTCTTTCTATTTACTTGTCTTTGCATTTACTTTTACTTGTTGTAGTGTAACTTCTTTCTTCTCCACTTCTTCTCTTTTACTTTGTTGTAGTGTAACTTCCTCTCTTTAACTTTTTTTCTTTTGTTTTCTTGTAGTGTAACTCCCTCTTTCCACTTCTTTTACTTTGTTGTTTCTTTTACTTTTATGGCTAACTAACTTTTTCATTTAGCATGGCTAACTAACTACTAACCCACTAATTTCTAACACTTGTTTGATAACCCACATGAGTTAATAGTGCCAAACAAGCCTTGTGCAAATGAGAGCTATGGCATCTTAAAACGAGGGTTCTAACTCTAATTTACCTACAAGTATCTACTTTCTTATACTTCATGCTTAATGAGTTTTGATGATCTATGAGTTGTATACTTTACTTGTTGTTGTAAGTTAGAGACTTTTCCTTTTAACTTTGCCGATACCAATAGTGCACTCGAGTCTTCTCTTATTCTCGCCTTCTATCGGATCTTGATAAGGGAATGTCCGAGTTTTTACCGTGTAAGGCTAAGTTTTAGGATGAACTTTCACTCGATTTCCACGTGAATAGTTCCAATGCACAAGGGTTGTGTTTGCCTATGATCCATCGTGAGGCTATCTTCAAAAAGTTAGAAATTAGTGGGAGCACTTAGTAGAAAGTTAGCCATGCATTTTTACAACTAAGAAAAAAATCACTTTTACAAACCACCAAAATATTTTCCAACAATTCTTAAAGCAACTTGTTTTCACTTTTCAATTCTTTATTTGAAAACAAAGAACATTCTTTTTTCTTGAACAAAAAAACCGCATCAAGCTTCTATCGCTCTCCCTCCTTGTGGATACGATCCGTATAGCCACTTCGCTACTACGGAAGAATCGCAAAAGCAGTAACTTTGACCCACTACCTTTCTACTTTTCTTGTGCATGCTTTTTGCCGATCATCGGGCTTAAGCGACTCAGCACAGAGGCTGTGTTGGATTGCGCATAGGATGACGCCTTATTCTTTTCATCACCGCAGAGGTGGTTAGCACTAGATAGTGCTTTAGCTCTAGCTTCGCGGCCAAGAACTTTGGGAATGCCCTTGGGTGTTGAAGCTACATAAGCACCGCTATCAACACTTGGGGACAATCCCTTAGCTCCGCTGTGAAGAGCGAGCTTAGTGCTTGAGGAGCTAGGGGCGAAGCACGCTGTGGTGCTTTGTCCGCTACCTTACTACGAAGGAGGTTAGCACCGATGGGTGCTTTAGTTCTAGCCTGGCGGCTGGGAACTCCGCGCGTACCCTGAGGTACTGGCGTTGTGTTTGCCACGCCATCAGTAGCTTCGCTCATAAGAATGAGATTGGAGCGAGGAGTTACTGCTCTTGAATTAGGCGAAGATATAGTCGTCGTTTTAGCTTCGCGGCTGATAGTCTCGATGAAGCAGGCAGGCATCTTGCCTTTATCTTCGCGGGACAGGCGGACCTGTGGCGTAGCTACCCCTAAAGCTTTATATAGAGCTTTCTGCTTTAGCCTCCACAATTACTTTAGAAGAGGAGACTTAGGTTTGCAGGGAACCTGGCTAGCCACACGCGAGGCTGAGAAGAGTTGGGAGGAGTCCGCGTCCGATTTCTGCTCCGAAACCTTGGCCATTGTGACCTTTCTATGCTTCCGTGCGTGGAGCATTGGATCACCTCTAGAGAGGAGTTCTTCGAATTTTTCTTGGTCGAAATGAACGACCAGGATTTCTAAGGTAACAGGCTCAAGATTCTGACCCTCTTTGTTATGCCAGAAGACCGTAGTAGGATTGCGGAGAGCTTTATCTGTCTCGACAGGGACTTGCTTCGAAGAATTAGCCAGAGGGGTTCCGACTATGCTGACTTCTTTACAGTCGTGAGTAGGTTCTTGGCCAGAGTGAATGCCATCGCCTCAGTAGTAGACCCGAAGGTCTGATCGTCAAATTGCGACACTTTACTCTCAGCAGTGGAGAATACTGTCCCCAGCGGAGTCGCCATCTTGTTTTCCATTGATTTTGTGAAGAGAGAAAACTTACAAAAAAGTATCGAGGAGCAAAATTACAAGTAATTCTTTGTAGTAAGAAGATTACAGGTAGATCTCCTCTGAGATTTCTGGGGAAGTGTGCCGGTAGGAATCAGATCAGCGCGCGATCAACTGACGATGTGATCGATCAGACAATCAGACTGCTGCCTGATGGGATTCCCTTCTCACCTGGTTCAGGGAATCGGAGAACAGAAGGTCGGTGGAGCCCTCTTGTTACTTCTCGAGCTGCCTCCTCTTGGGAATTCCTTCTCGCCAGGTTCCAAAAATTTCTTGAGAGGGAGGAAGATCTTAGGGTATTAGCACCCCGATTAGAGAAGTAATTCTCTGAATTCTTGAAAGTAAGAGAGTAGATCCCTGTCCTTAGCAGTCTCTTCTCTCTTTTTTCGAGCCTTTTTCTTCTTTTTTAGCTCCCCCCTCTCTTCCTCTCGCCCTTGTAGGCTATTTATAAGGAAGAGTAGGGGTATAATCGCCTTGAAAATCTAGAAACAGATTGGGTCAATCTGTTTTACATCCGGTAAGTAGCCTCGCCGCGAGGCTAGAATCAGCTTCTGCGAAGCTAGGAATAGCTGATCTCTTAATTTGCTCTGCTAGATGAGGGATACTCCCTTGATTCTTTCCAAATAACTGAAAGATCTTCCCTAATCTTCTCACTTGATTGGGAGAGTCATTGCGTTGAGCTCGTGGCGGAGCTGGGAGAAGCATCTGGCGAAGCTAGAAGGAAAGCTCTTCAGCTGAGCTGGATAACTTTGTGGCGAAGTTACCTTATCAATTACCCTTTTGCGTAGCTGCATGGGGCTTCGAGCGAAGCTAACTTTCTATGGAGTTAACTGAGCATTTCTGTGCGAAGTTGTAAGTTAGCTCGCAGCGAGACTATGAAGGAGCTTCCTGCGATGCTAAGCAACTTTGGCTTCTTATGCGAGACTTATCTCGCGGGCTCATGCGAGACAGAGTATTGAGCTAACTTAGTGTCTCTGGTCTTGCTTGGGCCTTTTCACGAGCTTTTCTTGGCTTACTGTCTGCATCACTGGATTAGTAGAGTCCAAGTTGTTGATACGTCCCTTTGAGATGGGTGAAGAACTGGTCGTCAGCTTGTCTGCCGCTTATCTTTTGTAGATGTCAACCAGTTAAATATTGTTCAGGCCAGTTAGGAATCTTATCTTTTTTAGAGTATCAACAGAGGAAATTATCGTTGATGGGCAGTTCATCGGAAGGTGCGTTTGGCACACAAGAGAGATGGTCTGCGACGACATTTTCGACACCCTTTTTATCTCGAATTTTGAGATCAAATTCTTGGAGGAGGAGGATCCAACGAATGAGTCCGGCCTTTGCATCCTTTTTGAGCATTAAGTATCGAAGTGCAGAATGGTCGGTGAATATCGTGGTTTTAGTCCCAAGTAGGTATGGGCGAAATTTCTCCAATGCGAACACTACAATCAAGAATTCTTTCTCGGTTGTAGTATAGTTCACTTAGGCATCAGCCTATAGCAAAGTCAGAGGCATCACACATGATCTCAAAGGGTTTGGACCAGTCCGGAGGTGAGATGATAGGTGCAGAGATAAGTTCCAATTTTAGTTTCTCCCATGCACTACTACACTTGTCATCAAAGATGAAGGGCACGTCTTTGACTAAAAGGTTTATAAGGGGTCTAAGAATTTTGCTAAAATCCCTAATGAACCTACAATAAAACCCAGCGTGTCCTAAAAAAGAACGAATATCTTTCACGCATCGTGGAATTGGGAGTTTGGCTATGATCCACCTTAGCTTTATCCACTTTTATCTCTTTCCTAAATATCTCATGACCTAGGACAATCCCAGCTGCACCATAAAGTGGCACTTTTCCCAATTTAGGGTCAAGTTCTTTTTGGTGCACCTTTTTAACACTAGCTCTAAGTAATGTAGACATTGGTCAAACGAATTTTCATAGAAGGAGAAGTCGTCCATGAAGATCTCCAAGAAGCACTCGACCATGTCGAAGAAAAGGCTTAACATGCAATATTGGATTGTTGCGGGGGCATTGCATAGGCCGAAAGGCATTCGGCTATAGGCAAACAACCCAAATGGACATGTGAACGTTGTCTTTTCTTGGTCCTCCGGGGCTATTGGGATTTGGTTATACCCTGAGTAACCGTTTAAGAAACAGTAATACTCATGGCCCGCTAATCGTTCCAGCATTTGGTCGATAAATAGGAGGGAAATGGTCTTTTCTAGTGGCGGCGTTCAACTTGCGATAGTCTATGCATACTCGAACCTTGGTAGGTAATCGTGTTTGCACTAACTTTTGCTTGTCGTTTTCTACCACAGTAAAACTGGACTTTTTAGGGATCACGTGCACTGGGCTGACCCATTGGCTATCGGAAAATGCGATAAATGATCCCATTATCCAACAGTTTCATTATTTCGCCTTGTACAGCTCTTGCATGAGCGGGTTTAATCTACGTTGTGGGTCCCTCTTCTTTTTAACCCCTTCATTTAGATGGATTCTATGCTGGACTATTTTAGGGCTTAGTCCCATGATATCGGCCATAGTCCAACCTATGACTTCCCTATGTCTCCTAACGGTTGCTAATAGATCTTCCTCTTGCCTATTAGTCAAATTGGATGCAACTATGACTGGTAGCGTCTCTTGTTCACCAAGGTAGGCGTACTTAAAATGTTTAGGCAAGGTCTTTAACTCCAAGGAAGGATGTGGCTCGATGGGTGGAGGTGTTAAGCTTAAATTCTCCATCTCTATTGAACTTGGACTTGCTGCCCACTTAATCCCATCAAGGTTGAGATCACTAGATTTTAACTCTTCATCATCATTTGATTCTAGTGTGATCTCCTCTTTGTGCTCACTAGTAATATTTTTAATGAAGTGAAAATACACCTAGAGGGGGTGAATAAGAGTAAGGCTAATCTAATGATCAATAATGCGGAATTAAAAACTTAATGCAACATACTTAGTGTAACCAACGAGTATAGCCGAATTTCCGGTGAAGGGCTCTGGACTAACTCCTCTGAATTCCTCTAAATAAGAGTTAAGGTGCTATGTAAAGCTCTCTTGGTTAAACACAAGTATGGGTACACACAAACAACACAAGCATGTATATGATATGACAATATGAATCAATGCACAAAGTAAAAGAGAGAGTTAGAGAAAGTGGATCAAACGCAAATACCAAGATATGTTTCGAGGTTCGAGCACACAGCTCTACGTCCCCGCCTTCACACAGAAGGATTTCCACTAACTCGTCCACACAGGACTTCCCGCACAGGGAACCTCCACTGAGGATTTGGGTAAATACGACCGGGAGTACACAACTCCTCTCTCCAGCAAATACAACCTCTACACTTAGAGGCAAGGCACAAAACAAATCACCTCTATACTTAGAGGGATAAGCACAAAGCCACACAAATAACAATCACCTCACACTTGAGAGATTCCAACACAATCTCCACCTCTTACTAGAGAGAGCCAAATACCACTTCCATAATCACCTCACACTTTACGGATATCAACTCAATCACCTCTCACTAGAGGGATATCACAAAGATGGAAGGTTTACAACTTGTTGGTCTAACAACCACAAACCAATTTTCTCACTAAAATAAAAATCCTATAGATATGATAGAATGATAAACTCAAGTGTGAGAAATAAAGAGTTTGGAAATCAAAATCACAAAGAAAAACTCTTGAGAAAAACTCTAAATAAAAATGTAAATGAAGATCAAATCAATTCCCAAAGACTTTTCTTTTCTTTGATTTTTCCAACCCTTTAAAACAAATAAAGATCAAATCTTTAAGCTTAAAAACTCTTTTGAAAACTTGTATTAAACACTTGAGAAGATGAGAAATTTTGCTCTTAAAAATTCTTATTAAAATACTACTTTAAATGGGGTATATTGTAATACCCCTCTCCCGGAATACGTGCCTAGTTACGTATTCAGTCCTTTGACCGTATTTTCCGATGTACCTTCCGTATTTGACCGATTTTAATTTCAAATATCGTCTTCCACTATTTTAGATTTTATGTGATTTTCTGGAATTTTCTGGAATTAAAATGAATTTCTCCGAAACCGGTGTCGGCCAGTACCGCTGGCCGATTTCCGAATTTTTATCTTCCAAACTGTTAGGAATTTCTAGAAAGTCCTTTAGACTTTATTTCTTAGAATCATATTTCTTACCTATACTCTTTTTCTGAGAATTTTATAAATTTATGAAAATTCTTTCGGAGTCGGTAAATAACTGATTCCGGGATTTTTAATTAAAAATCTATACAGTATTTCTTCAGACGAATTTCACCATTGGTCTTCAAATATTATTCTTGATTTTTGGTAAAATTTTCAGACCATTCCAAAATACTTGAATTTCGGGCATTTTTCCAAAATTTGCAAAATTCCTTTTCCACTTCATTTCCACCTCATTTCCCACTCACACTTCACCTAACCCCACTCACTCTCTCCCTCTCCCACAGCCGGCCAAGTGGCCAAGGAGAGGACACTCATCTCACCCTTCCTTTTTGCAAGGAAACCCCTCCTTTCTACACAAATTCCATCTCCTTTACAAAACCCCATCTTATATATAGGTTTTCATTTGCAACTTACCTCTTTTTTCCTCCACTACAACTCTAGAGAAGAGAAGCTCTCAAACCCTCTCCTACCTCAACCTGAACCCTAACTCCAGAGAACTCCCCAAAGCTCTTCACCTCCAGTTCAAGCCACTTCCTTGGAGCTTGGATCGTGGCTCACTTAGTCGCCAAGGATCTCATAGGTGCCTTTGACGTCTACCCGCTTCCCGGACTCGTAGAGCTTCGATCTAACGATTCCAAGTGAGTATTTCACTCACCAAGACTTGTATTAGCCCTAGAATACTTATATCTACACTTCTTGTACACCTAGGTCACCAAAACCACGAATTGAACCATCAAACACACTTCCAGAAATTCTGATCTGCTCACTGTTCTTCACAGTATTAGTCGACTCATCATAGGAACTAGTCGACTAGAACACTTAGCTGAAACTTAGCTTTTCTGGAAAAACCCAGTATTAGTCGACTTGCCCCAAATATTAGTCGACTAACAACTCTCTGGAAACCCATATTAGTCGACTCCTAAATTTACCTAGTCGACTAATCCTTCCTGGATCAGAAACCCAACTTTCTGTATCAGCAGACTTAGTCGACTTAAGTGTCCATCAGTCGACTATAACTCCCTATTAGTCGACTAACCTTCCTACCCTAGTTGACTAATTTTCCCTGAAACAGAATTCTAACTCTCTGTATCTCAGTATTAGTCGACTAACCCTTACCCCTAGTCGACTAATCCTGACTGTGTGTCATAGTTAATTTCTGTTCTGAATTTGGTTCTTATACTTGATACATGTGTACTATATCTTGCTTGTTCATGCTTCAATACTGGTTCTACATGACTTATTACTGAATGGATGTATCTCTTGTTACCTCATGACTTATTATTGCATATACTCGTTCCATGACATGTTAAACAATAATATCACCACTTATCATGCTATCCCTTAAAACTAAGCATGATACACTTGACTTTTACATAAAAAGCACCAACTTACACATGGGTCGGGGGAAATATGCGGAATATCGATATGTGTTCGTGTTTACAGTGGTATTAGGTTGTGCACTATATTTTCCGGTCTTACCTGCGGTACTCCAGGGGACCGAGGGGAGTGCTTCCTCCCTTTCCTGTTTCCTGTCATGACAAGGGCATACATAAGACCCTCCTGTTAGCCTAGCGGCAGGTTCCGTCTTCAAGCAACGGAACAATACTGGGCCGTGGTCCCGGCATGCACGGGACCCACTGTAAACATAGTTCGTCGATACAACCGCTGTTTCCAATAACAACCTTGTTTCACTAGGATATGGATCTATGTGCTCTGGGACGCTGGGTCACATAGCTAGATATCACAGTAAGACAAGTAATAATAATAAGACATTATTTGTAGATTTATTGCATATGACTTTATCTTTCTTAGTTTACATCTCTTGTCATACATTGTTACTTAGTACTATTTCATTATCTCTATTCATGATCCTTGCCACTTGGCTATCTTTTATTTATTGTATTATGTCTTGACCCTTTGGATTTGCATATTCAGATTCCGAGGCCTGGGTCGAAGTGGAACCATCCACCGAAGATCAGGCTTTCTTTAGTGAGCAGGCAGATTAGCTCCGGTCCTCGTGCCAGACTCTTCCTTTTGGTTCACGGGATCTCCATCCATTTCGTGAGCATTTTTGTATGTTTGATTGTATATCGTTCATTTTGGACTTGGTTGTGATAAAGGACACTTGTAAAGTGATTTTGCTTATCATAACTTGTATAGCTTTGTATTTATCTTTTGTAAGTTGGCATATGAATATACCACGCTGTGTGTTGTACTCTGATACTTGTTGTACTTATGCTTAGCGTATATACGCGGGGGCACCATCTGACCTACGTATATGCGTTGCAGTGACGTTCCCGTATCTTTGGGATCGGGGCGTTACAGGTTGGTATCAGAGCCTAGGCTCTCAAACCTAAAAGTACAACCAAGTGGCAAATTCTAGTGATTTGCTAATGCCAACTTCAATGTACAAAGTTATATAGTCCTTCTCGACTTCGTCCTTGATTCGATCCTCGTATCCTAAACTCCTTCCCTTTGTTTCCAATTCCAGATCTTATCCCTTTCGGTATGGAGAGACGTTCGGGTCGCAACAATGTCGGGCAAGTACCGAATGGACCCGTAGGAGGAGAGGGTGCTGATGTCCTGAGGATCATTCAGACTATGCTGGGAAACCAGCAACAGCAGATGGAGAATCAGCAGCAGCAGACTGAGCTCCTCAGGCAGGAGTTGGCAGCCCCGAAGGAGCAGAAGCCGGGGAACATCTCAGACTTCCGACGGCTACAGCCGGCCGTATTCACGGGAGTCGAGAGACCATTGGAGGCTGAACAGTGGTTGACAGACACCACCGATCTGCTGAACGCCGCCAGGGTGCCTAAGGAGAACCAAGTGGAGGTTGCAAAGATCCAGCTGAAGGACATAGCCAGGACTTGGTGGCTTGCAGAGGAGGCTCGCTTGAAGAAGCCTATCTCTTGGGATACGTTCTCCAAGAGCTTTTATAGCAGGTTCTTTCCCGCCACTGCTCAGAAGGACATGGAGGAGCAGTTCATCAAGCTTCAACAGGGGGATAGATCCGTAGATGAGTATGCTGCAGAATTTCTCAGGTTGAGTCGCTTTGCCCCTTACATGGTGTCAGATGAAGAGAAGAGGGCAAGCAGGTTTCAGCAGGGTTTACAGATGGAGATCCAGATGTTTCTGATGCCCCAGCAGCTGAAGACCTATGCTGAGGTTCTCACCATCGCTCGAGAGGTGGAGCGTGGGTTTCAGAAGAAGCAAGAGAACCAGGCCATGAAGAGGCCGTTTGTGCCGGTGGGCAGAGGAGGACCATCCAGAGCAGCGAAGGTCCAGGCCAGGCAACCATTCAGAGCAGTTCCTTACCAGGTGGCTCGACCAGGTCTTATCTGCAACTTTTGCCAGAAACCAGGACACTCTCAGCAGGATTGCCGGAGGGCAAACGGATGGTGTTTGGTGTGTGGAGCACGAGACCATGCCGTGGAGACCTGTCCTCACAGGAGAATGGGGTTTGCTAATCAAACCTTGCCGGCACCTCAAGGGCAGAATGGACAGAGGGCACTACCAGGGCCAGTTGGGCAGAGGCACCAGGGACCAGTGATGAGGAGAGCTCTTCCCCTTCCTCCACCGCATGTTGCTCGCCCAGTGCAGAGAGGAGCCCGGACAGCAGCAGGGCGTGGCAGAGGTCAGGCCTACAACCTGACAGCAGAGGAGGCTGAGGCTTCAGAGGAGGTGATTACAGGTAACATCAGAGTTCATTCTATACCTGTTCTCGCTCTCTTCGATTCGGGTGCATCCCACTGTTATATCTCCGACCATTTTGTGGCTGTTCATTCCATACCTGTTAAGGCTTTAGACCACAAGTGGGAGATAAGTACTGGGAATGGGGTAGTTGTATCTTCTAGAGTTTGTGCTGACTGTCCAGTGGAACTTTGTGGGAAGATCTTGGCCATAGATATGCTCGTACTAGACACCAAAGGGTACGACGTAATCTTAGGCATGACCTGGCTCAGTCAGTACTATGCGGTGATTGACTGTAGAGGAAGGAAGATCAATTTCAGAATCCCGCGTCAGCCGGAGTTCCAGTTTAGCGGAGAAGTGAAGCCTGCTAAGAAGGAGATTCAGATGACCACTTCGGAGGTTCTGAAGGGAGTGCCAGTGTGGGATGAATTTCCAGGAGTCTTTGCTGAGATTTCAGGACTTCCACCGGAGAGGATAGTGGAGTTCTCCATTGATACAGTTCCAGGGACAGCTCCTATATCCAAGGCTCCGTACAGAATGGCACCGACGGAGTTGGAGATCTTGAAGAAGCAGCTGCAGGAGTATTCGGACAAGGGATTGATTCGGCCAAGCACTTCACCATGGGGAGCTCCAGTGCTCTTGGCGAATAAGAAGGATGGTGGTAAGAGGCTTTGTATTGATTATAGGGAGTTGAACAAGGTCACCATCAAGAACAAGTATCCCTTGCCCCGGATTGATGATTTGTTTGATCAGCTCCATGGAGCCCGTGTATTTTCTAAGTTAGATTTGCAATCGGGTTACCATCAGCTGAGGGTGAAGAAGGAGGATGTTCCGAAGACGGCATTCAGGACCCGTTATGGCCACTATGAATTTCTAGTTATGCCTTTCGGAGTCACCAATGCCCCTGCGGTTTTCATGGATTTGATGAATCGAGTGTTCTCCCCTTACCTAGATCAGTTTGTAGTTGTATTCATAGATGACATCCTGATCTATTCAAGGAATGAGAAGGAGCATGCAGAGCACTTGAGGATTGTGTTGCAGACCCTTCAGCAAGAGCAGCTTCATGCCAAGAGGAGCAAGTGTGAATTCTGGTTGGACAGCATAGCTTTCCTTGGACACATAGTTTCAGCAGAAGGAATTTCAGTTGATCCTAGTAAAGTCCAGGCAGTGAAGGATTGGCCAGTTCGGAGACGGTGACTGAGATTAAGAGTTTTCTTGGGCTAGCCGGATATTACAGGCGCTTTGTCCAGGATTTCTCTAGGATTGCAGCTCCGTTGACCAAGCTCACCCGGAAAGGGGAGAGATACATATGGACAGAAGATTGTGATGCAGCATTTGAGCAGTTGAAGCAGAGGCTTATTTCAGCTCCAATCTTGAGGACCCCTTCAGGAAGAGGAGGGATGGTCATTTTCTGTGATGCATCAGGTAAAGGCCTGGGGTGTGTGCTTATGCAACATGATCATGTTATAGCATATGCATCTAGGCAGTTGAAGCCTCATGAGAGGAATTACCCAACTCATGACTTGGAGTTGGCAGCTGTGATTTTTGCTTTGAAGATCTGGAGACACTACCTTCTGGGAGACAAAGTGTTGATATACACAGACCACAAGAGCCTCAAGTATATTTTCTCACAGAAGGAGTTGAATATGAGGCAGAGGAGGTGGTTGGAGCTTATGGCGGACTATGATATTGACTTGCAGTATCATCCAGGCAAAGTCAATACCGTTCCTGATGCACTGAGCAGGATGCCGGAGAACAGAGTGCTAGTCCACCTCACCCAGCAGAGGGAGTTGATTCAGGAGTTCATCAGACTAGATTTGATGTTAGTGCAAGGGGGTGATAAGGCCGGGCAGTTCATGGCTTTACAGATCCAGTCATCATTGATAGAGGAGATCAAGGAAGCTCAGATGGAGGACCCCAGATTGCAGACATTCAGAGCTCAGGTGGAGGCTGGATTGAGGTCGGATATCTGCATTCACCCAGATGGTGCATTGTATTTTGGAGATAGACTTTGTGTTCCCCGAGGAGAAGTCAGACAGAAGATTTTGGAGGAAGCACACAGTTCAGCTTATTCTATACATCCTGGAGGAAACAAGATGTACCAGGATCTGAAGAAGCACTTTTGGTGGAATGCTATGAAGAGGGAGATAGCCCAGTTTGTTGCCAAGTGCTTGGTTTGCCAGCAGATAAAGATCGAGCATCAGAGACCAGCTGGACTTCTTCAACCTTTGCCGATACCCGAGTGGAAATGGGAGCACATCACCATGGACTTCGTGACGGCATTGCCTCGGAGTCCCAGGGGTAATAATGCGGTGTGGGTGATAGTTGATCGCCTCACCAAGTCAGCTCACTTCATACCATTCAGGGTAGGCCAGTCGACAGAGGTTCTGGCAGATAAGTATATGAAGGAGGTGGTTCGTCTGCATGGAGTTCCAGTTAGTATTGTGTCAGATAGAGACACCAGATTCAGATCTCATTTCTGGGAGAGTCTCCAAGAAAGTCTGGGAACTCGTCTGAAATTCAGTACTTCTTATCATCCTCAGACAGACGGACAATCTGAGAGGACTATCCAGATCCTTGAAGATATGTTGAGGGCTTGCATGATTGACTTTGGGGATCTTGGAAGACCATCTTCACTTGGCTGAGTTTTCATATAACAACAGCTACCAGGCAAGTATTAAGATGGCACCCTTTGAGGCATTGTATGGTAGGAAGTGCCGATCACCGATTTGTTGGGATGAAGTCGGTGAGAGGAGTCTTTTGGGACCAGAGATTCTGATGCAGACTACAGAGAAAGTCAGGGTTATCAGAAATCATCTCAGAGCAGCTCAGAGTAGGCAGAAGAGTTGGGCAGACACTCGGAGAAGGCCATTAGAGTTCCAGGTTGGAGATCATGTATTCTTGAGGATATCACCTACCAAGGGAGTGATCCGGTTCGGTGCTCGTGGGAAGCTAAGTCCAAGGTATATTGGCCCATTCGAGATCCTGGATCGTGTGGGAGATGTGTCCTATAGATTGGCATTACCGCCATCTTTGGACGGGGTGCATAATGTCTTCCACGTGTCTCAGTTGAGGAAGTATGTCAGGGATGACAGCCATATTCTGGATCATTCCGAGCTGGAGCTACAACCGGATTTATCATACCAAGAGCAGCCGTTGGCCATTCTGGATAGGAGTGTCAAGACACTGAAGAACAGAGCTATTCCATTGGTATTGGTGTCATGGAGCAGGCATGCGCCAGGAGAGGCCACTTGGGAGCGTGAGGACGTTATCCGGGATCGTTATCCTCAACTTTTCACATCTTGATTGGGTAAGACTCTTCCCTTCTACTTTTTCTACCGTTATCTTTCCTTGTATCCATATCTATCTATTGTTTTTCCTGTTATCTTTTACCTTATGAAATTTCGAGGACGAAATTTTTGTAAGGTGGGTAGATTGTAATACCCCTCTCCCGAATACGTGCCTAGTTACGTATTCAGTCCTTTGACCGTATTTTCCGATGTACCTTCCGTATTTGACCGATTTTAATTTCAAATATCGTCTTCCACTATTTTAGATTTTATGTGATTTTCTGGAATTTTCTGGAATTAAAATGAATTTCTCCGAAACCGGTGTCGGCCAGTACCGCTGGCCGATTTCCGAATTTTTATCTTTCAAACTGTTAGGAATTTCTAGAAAGTCCTTTAGACTTTATTTCTTAGAATCATATTTCTTACCTATACTCTTTTTCTGAGAATTTTATAAATTTATGAAAATTCTTTCGGAGTCGGTAAATAACTGATTCCGGGATTTTTAATTAAAATCTATACAGTATTTCTTCAGACGAATTTCACCATTGGTCTTCAAATATTATTCTTGATTTTTGGTAAAATTTTCAGACCATTCCAAAATACTTGAATTTCGGGCATTTTTCCAAAATTTGCAAATTCCTTTTCCACTTCATTTCCACCTCATTTCCCACTCACACTTCACCTAACCCCACTCACTCTCTCCCTCTCCCACAGCCGGCCAAGTGGCCAAGGAGAGGACACTCATCTCACCCCTTCCTTTTTGCAAGGAAACCCCTCCTTTCTACACAAATTCCATCTCCTTTACAAAACCCCCATCTTATATATAGGTTTTCATTTGCAACTTACCTCTTTTTTCCTCCACTACAACTCTAGAGAAGAGAAGCTCTCAAACCCTCTCCTACCTCAACCTGAACCCTAACTCCAGAGAACTCCCCAAAGCTCTTCACCTCCAGTTCAAGCCACTTCCTTGGAGCTTGGATCGTGGCTCACTTAGTCGCCAAGGATCTCATAGGTGCCTTTGACGTCTACCCGCTTCCCGGACTCGTAGAGCTTCGATCTAACGATTCCAAGTGAGTATTTCACTCACCAAGACTTGTATTAGCCCTAGAATACTTATATCTACACTTCTTGTACACCTAGGTCACCAAAACCACGAATTGAACCATCAAACACACTTCCAGAAATTCTGATCTGCTCACTGTTCTTCACAGTATTAGTCGACTCATCATAGGAACTAGTCGACTAGAACACTTAGCTGAAACTTAGCTTTTCTGGAAAAACCCAGTATTAGTCGACTTGCCCCAAATATTAGTCGACTAACAACTCTCTGGAAACCCATATTAGTCGACTCCTAAATTTACCTAGTCGACTAATCCTTCCTGGATCAGAAACCCAACTTTCTGTATCAGCAGACTTAGTCGACTTAAGTGTCCATCAGTCGACTATAACTCCCTATTAGTCGACTAACCTTCCTACCCTAGTCGACTAATTTTCCCTGAAACAGAATTCTAACTCTCTGTATCCCAGTATTAGTCGACTAACCCTTACCCCTAGTCGACTAATCCTGACTGTGTGTCATAGTTAATTTCTGTTCTGAATTTGGTTCTTATACTTGATACATGTGTACTATATCTTGCTTGTTCATGCTTCAATACTGGTTCTACATGACTTATTACTGAATGGATGTATCTCTTGTTACCTCATGACTTATTATTGCATATACTCGTTCCATGACATGTTAAACAATAATATCACCACTTATCATGCTATCCCTTAAAACTAAGCATGATACACTTGACTTTTACAAAAAAAGCACCAACTTACACATGGGTCGGGAGAAATATGCGGAATATCGATATGTGTTCGTGTTTACAGTGGTATTAGGTTGTGCACTATATTTTCCGGTCTTACCTGCGGTACTCCAGGGGACCGAGGGGAGTGCTTCCTCCCTTTCCTGTTTCCTGTCATGACAAGGGCATACATAAGACCCTCCTGTTAGCCTAGCGGCAGGTTCCGTCTTCAAGCAACGGAACAATACTGGGCCGTGGTCCCGGGCATGCACGGGACCCACTGTAAACATAGTTCGTCGATACAACCGCTGTTTCCAATAACAACCTTGTTTCACTAGGATATGGATCTATGTGCTCTGGGACGCTGGGTCACATAGCTAGATATCACAGTAAGACAAGTAATAATAATAAGACATTATTTGTAGATTTATTGCATATGACTTTATCTTTCTTAGTTTACATCTCTTGTCATACATTGTTACTTAGTACTATTTCATTATCTCTATTCATGATCCTTGCCACTTGGCTATCTTTTATTTATTGTATTATGTCTTGACCCTTTGGATTTGCATATTCAGATTCCGAGGCCTGGGTCGAAGTGGAGCCATCCACCGAAGATCAGGCTTTCTTTAGTGAGCAGGCAGATTAGCTCCGGTCCTCGTGCCAGACTCTTCCTTTTGGTTCACGGGATCTCCATCCATTTCGTGAGCATTTTTGTATGTTTGATTGTATATCGTTCATTTTGGACTTGGGTTGTGATAAAGGACACTTGTAAAGTGATTTTGCTTATCATAACTTGTATAGCTTTGTATTTATCTTTTGTAAGTTGGCATATGAATATACCACGCTGTGTGTTGTACTCTGATACTTGTTGTACTTATGCTTAGCGTATATACGCGGGGGCACCATCTGACCTACGTATATGCGTTGCAGTGACGTTCCCGTATCTTTGGGATCGGGGCGTTACATATATATAGCCCATTTGGAAATCTGCCCATTGGGAGCTGAAAAGGGCCAGATTGCCCTTCCAGTCGACCGGCCAACGGTCAAAATTTTGACCGTTGCACCTAACGGTCGACCGCTCGGTCGACCGGGACTGGATCCAGAGAGCAACGGCTCTCTAGCCGATCGACCGCGCCGGTCGACCGAAGCCGGATACAGAGAGCAGAGTCTCTGTTCGGTCGACCGCTCGGTCGACTGGAGGCTTTTCCAGAGAGCAGAGTTCTCTGGCGGTCCACCGGCCCGGTCGACCGGCCTCCCAGCTTGGCTGGGTGCACGCTCTGTGCACGTCGGTCGACCGGTCCGGTCGACCGCCCACTGCTACGGTCTACTAGTGCGGTCGACCGGCAGTCAGACAGTCCAGCCTAAACAGATCTTAAAAACTTGGGTATTTATCTTTAATTAAATCCCATAAAATAACATAAATTTCACAAAAATCAGTTCATGTTATATCTTTGAAATACAAACATGTTTGAGTAAAAATCAAAACATGTTACAAATATTTTGAACCATTTTTGTGACTTGAAAATTTTGCCTTAAACCAAATTTTGTATTTTTCAAAACTTAGATTTTTGAAATAGAAATCTAATTTTTCCAAAACACATGTAAATATAAAACATGATATTTAACAACTTTGAAGCATATAGTATATGGATAGAATCCAATATACATGAAAGGTATTATATCTATGTTTTTGACATTAATTCTGAAAAAAAATTTTGTCTAAATACAAAACTCCAAACACATGAATAGTGTATCAAAATAAGTTTTTCTAAGTATATGAAGCATAGATGTATATAGATCAAATCTAATATACATTAAACCATGTAAACTTATTTTAATTCTATCTATTCATGAAAACCAAGATCGGTTAAACCGAAAACCAAAACCAATAAACATGAAACTTAAAACAAGTGTGTGTTGTGAACTTGCGCATATCACACTATCTAATCTTTATAATGGATCTAAACTAAATCTTAAACTAAAACAAACCAAAGACTTCTTGTAGAACGCCTTCTCCAAGATCCAAACGCGATTCCCCGAGCTTGACTCCAACCGAGTGCTAGATGTGAACTTGACGCTCGAGCTCTTGAATCACCATGTGAAAGCTCCAAAACACTTTTGTTGAAGCTAATCACCTACTAATATCTTGATTAAATATCTGAAACTAAATATCACAAGATTATTAGTAAACTATAACTACATGAGTTAATCATCATCAAAACTAGAGTGGAAGGCCTCTGGGCCAACAATCTCCCCCTTTTTGATGATGACAAAACTCATGGAGTTATATATGCATGGATTAAAGTTAAGCTTCAAAGAAGCTCCCCCTTAACTCATGCATAGCAATAAACTATAAATATATACAATGAATGTTAAATATGAATATGCATTAACATGCATAAAATAATGAAATAAATATACTCTTGATACCAATTTTTTAAAATAAACATGTTCTTAAATAATTGCTCTTGATACCAATAAAAATTTCAATAAAAACTCTTGATACCAACAAAACAAAACAATAAAAAATGTTCTTGATACTAATATCCATGCTCTTGATACCAATATCAATAAAATATAAAATAAATGTTTTTAATATAAACTTTTATAAAAACTTAAATAAACATGCTAAACATGCATATATATTAAAATACTTTTCTCACTTTTTATCAATCATCAACAAAGGGGTTAAAGTAAACAATAAAACAATGTTCTCCCCCTTTTTGTCTGAAAAAATCAACAAGGAGTGAAATCAAATCAAAACATTATGATACCAATTGAAAAAAATATATCAATTTAGTGCAAAGGCATACATAAAAACATCATGATACCAAATGATGATACCAATTGAAAATAAACTAAACATTTTTGAAGAAACCAACAAGAATTTTGATATCAATTGAAAGATACAAGCATAAAGGTAATCTTGATACCAATTGTAAAAATTAGTACCAATTTGAAAATATTTTACACTTTTGATACCAATTTGAAAAACATAAACCATTTTTTTGGTTAAACACTAAACTCATTTTACAATAGAGATACCAAATAGAGAATAATATCAATTTAATATTTTTGATACCAATATTGAAAATGAAACATATACCAATTGAAAATATTTTTCATTAGGAGCCTATGATACCAAATTAAAAAATATCATTTTCAATCATTTTTCATCATAAAGTGTGAAAATAAAATACCAAAGGTAAACAAAATCAATTGAAAGGTAAAATATGAATTTTCTCCCCCTTTATGAAATACCAAACAAAATGATGCATAAGCTTGTATAAGATACCAATTGAAAAATAATCAATTAAAATATAATTGTCATTTAAGAAATCAAGCTTAGCATTACCAAAATTTGTGCTCAAAGATATAGAGAAATAGTAAGCACAAATAACACATATATATGTATGAAAAATTGAATACCAATCGAAATTGATATTATTTGAAGTGTAAGCATACATATATAAAAATAAATATGAGTATACAAAATAAATGTCAATAGTGATACCAATTGAAAAGATACAATGATACCAATTGAAATTATAATGAGAATCAAGTGTATAACTCATACTTCCTACCACCCATTTCATGCACATGTTATAAATGAATTTTCAATAATGAGCATACAAGGCATGGGTCGCCCAACCAACCGCCCTTTGAATGGGTAGGGGTTTTCAAAAATAAGTTTGAAAATAATATAACACGTTTGGAAACTCTACCATATGAAGAATACGAACTAGTTATATGAAAATTTTGAAAAATAGTGTTAAATCCTTCAAGTAAGGAATAAAGTAAAAATATATTTCATGAAAAACATGTAAGTCACACGATCATCAACACTCAAAAACTATAAGGCACATATCATACTCATGAAACAAAATCATGAGAAAATATTAAGTAAAGTGAGTGTATAAGAGCTATATGAAACACATCATCATTAAAATAGGCAATCAAGCTCAGTATGAAATTTCTTAAAACATGAAACACAAGAAAATCTAATTTTCATCAAAATAATTTAATCTTCAAGGCATATGTATGTTTTATACAAACTAGAGTATACATACATATCCAAACATGAACGAGTCCACAAAAGTATAGGCATGAAGTTAAGTGGCTTAAGGATGTATATGTATAACTATTAGTTTAGGCAAAATAGATATATACATGAAGTTTAACATAAACATGAAAAACATGTCAAAATATGGAATACAAGTCAAATGTATGAATCATCAAAGCTAGGCTATACTAGTACATCTAATAAGTACAAATGAGTAATCAAGCATAAACATATAATAATCTATTTGTGGCTTACTAGTTGTACAAGTATATATCCAAGTTTTAATGAAAACTAACATCTAAACATGTAGTCAAAATATGAAGCATAGAAATCAAACAAAAGTTATATGATCATTATGTTAATGAACATGCATTAGATTTATGATAGACACAATAGATAAAAAAATGTGAGAACATAAAAGTATAAGTCCATATTAAACATGGGTGATCTCAAATACTAATCATCATATCACAAGTCTAATAATCATGACATTTAACATACTAATCATGAAATATCAAAACATGCTAAAAATGAATAATATGAAAATCATGTAAACATAAATGGGAGTTTAGAGATCGTTACCAAAACCAAAAGGGCACATCTCCATATCTCCAAACTGAAAGATCACCTAGAGGGGGGTGAATAGGTGATTATGCTAATCTAATGAACTCAATGCGGAATTTAAAAACTTAATGCAATACACTCAAGTGCAATCAACAAGTGATGCACACACAACCAAGCCAAGCAATTATGAATGCACAATATGAATAGTTGCAAGGCACAAAGTAAAGAGAGAGATAGAGAGAGAGTCAATGGATCAAGCGCAAACAACAAGATATGTTTCGAGGTTCGAGCACCCAGCTCTACATCCCCGCCTTCGACACACGAAGGATTTCTAATCTACTAGCAAGTCCACAAAGAACTCTCACAAGGAGTACCCAACTCCTCTCTTTACAACCACAACCTCCTCCTTGAGGCACAACTCCAAGCCAACAAAACAATCACCTCACAACCCGAGGGATTAGCACAAAGCAAACACAAGGATCACCTCACAACTTGAGGGATACAACCCAAATGCATAACTTCCTCAACACAATGAGGGCAAGGCACAAAGCAAAGATTGGGTTTTTAACTTGGTGGTCTAAACAACAACCATAAACAATTTCTTTCTCCCACACAAAGATCCTATAGAATAAGAAAGTAGATGTTGCTCAAGTGTGGAGAAAACCAATGGAATGGAAATCAAAATCACAAAGAAAATCCTTGGGAAAAACTGAAACCAAGATATAGAAGATGAATCAAAACTCTTTTTCCCAAAAACCCTTTTCTTTGATATTCCAAACCCTAGCAAAAACACAAAATAGATTGTTCAATTTGAATCCAAAAACTTCTTTTGATTGCTGTGAAAACACTAGAGAGTAGGGAAAAATTCGCACTGAAAATCTTAGAGAAAAACTCTTTCCAATGAGGTATTTATAGCCCCCAGAAAAATATAGCCGTTGGTAGCAGAAAATGCCAGAAATACACTGCCGGTCGACCGTCCAACGGTCAAATTCTGCCCGTTGGCAGCTACCGGTCGACCGCCCCGGTCGACCCAAACAAACAGAGAGCTCTGCTCTCAGACCCGGTCGACCCTGACGGTCGACCGTCCCATGTCTGCCAAACGTGCACAGATCTGTGCACGTCGGTCGACCGACCCGGTCGACCGACTTCAGCCAAGTCGACTTGGTCAGAAGACTAATCGACTGGTTGAAGCCTGGAACAGAAAACTAGAACAGAAAAACAGTTTAAAAATATTTTGAAAAAATCTTTTAATACTCCTAAAAATCACCAAAAATAGTTTTATCATTTTGCATTGATATATAAACATGTGGTAAAAAGTTTAGCTCAAATATCAATCAATATGAACTATTTTTGTGTCTTATCATTTTTACCAAAAACCAAAAACTGTATTTTCTAAAACTTGGATTTTGAATAGAAAATACGTTTTGTCCAAAACTCTTCCAAATACAAAAACATGATATTTAAACACTTTGAAACATGATGCATATGGATAGAAATCCAATATACATGAAACAAATATATATCCATGTTTTTGTCATTAATTCCAAAAATTAGTTTTGTTAAACACAAAACCTAAAACACATGAATAGGTATATCAAAGTAAGTTTGTCTAAGTAGTTGAAGCATGCATGTATATAGAACAAATCATATATACATTAAACCATGTAAACTTGTTTTGATCTATCTATTCATGAAAACCAAGATCGGTTAAACCTAAAACCGAAAAATCGAAAACCAATATTCAAAACATGAAACGTGTGTGTTGTGAACTTGAGCATATCATACTATTCTAATCTTTACAATTTGGATCTAAACACAAAACTAAATTATGGTACTGATGTCTTCTTGTAGAGCGCAAACTCCAAGCCGACTCGATCCAAAACTCCTTGATCCACCGAGCAAGTGCTATATATGATCTTTGACGCTCGGGCTCTTGAATCAACATGTGAAAGCTTCCAAATCATCTTGTTGAAGCTAATCACCAACTAATAACTTGATTAATGATCTGAAACTAAAATCACAAGATTATTAGTACATATAACTACATGAGTTAATCATCATCAAAACTAGGGTGGAAGGCCTTTGGGCCAACACTCTCCCCCTTTTTGATGATGACAAAACTCATGGAGTTATATATGCATGGATTAAAGTTAAGCTTCAAAGAAGCTCCCCCTTAACTCATGCATAAACAAATAAACAATAAATATGCAATGAATATTAAACATGAAACATGAAACATGCATATCTATGCATAAACAATAAAAGGTTCTAGATACCAATGAAATGTTTAAAACAAAACATGCTCTAGATACCAATTACAAAACATGCTTTAGATATCAATTAAAATTAAACTAAATTAAACTTAATATATGCAAAACATAAACATGCATATATAAACAAAAATACTTCTCCCCCTTTTGTCAATCATCAACAAAGGGGTACAAACCAAAACAAAACAAAATCTTTTCTCCTTTTTTTTTAATACAATGAATCAATCTTCAATAAGGGGTAAAAACAAAGCTAAATTCATAAATTTTTCTCCCCTTTTTGTTCGAAACAACGAATCAATAAAAAATAATATTTTCCCCTTTTGGTCTAGAACAAAACAAAGTCAATTAGAGGTGACAATCAATTAAGGTACCAATTGAAAATATGTCAAAGAATAGCATCTTGATACCAATTGAAAGGAAACAAATAAAAAAAATATTGATACCAATTTTAAGCAAAAATATATGACAAATCTTGATACCAATTGAAATTAAACATAATAAATTTTGAATGTCTAAACCAAAAATTTTGATACCAATTGTAAATATTTTCATTTTGAACATATGATATCAAATTTAAATTTATTTTCTATCATAAAGTAAGGGAGTGGGAATCAAATACCAATTGAAAGACAAAATCAAATTTTCTCCCCCTTTATGAAATACCAAGTAAAATAATGCATAGGCTTGATACCAATTTAAAAGAAATCAATTGAAACAAAGTTAAAGCTCAAGCACTAGCATAAACAAGATTTTGTGCTTAAAGATATAGGGATATAATAAGCACAAATAAAATATATATATGTATGAAAAATAGATACCAATAGAAATTGATATTCTTGGAATAGAAAGCATACATACATACAAACATATATGAGTATACAAGAAAGGTCAAGATTGATACTAATTGAAAGAATTCAATGATACCAATTGAAATAACAATAAGATCAAGTGTATATCTCATATAACTACCTCCCAATCATGGTTCAAGTTTTAAATGATTTTCATTTTAAAGCATTCATGAACATGATCTCCCATCCAACCTCCCATTGAAGGTAGGGGTTTTCAAAAATAGATTTAAAAATGTAGTATGTTTGAAAATCTCTACCATAGTGAAGAATACGAACTAGTTATAGGAAAAACTTTTAAAACTAGTACGAAATCCTTCAAGTAAGGAATAAAACAAAATTGTTTTTCATGAAACACATGTAAATCACATGATCACTAAACACTCAAAGTCCATAAAGCTCATATCAAATTCTCATGAAAACAAATCATGAGTAAACTAATAAAGTGAGTGAACAAGTGTTATGTGACACATACAATCATGAAAATATTCAATTAGGCTCATATGAAATTCATCTAAGATGTGAAATCACCAATTGAAATCATCTTAAAAACATGAAATTCATTATAAATGTGAAATCACTTAGCAAACATGAAATTCATCCAAACGATTTAAACTTCAAGGCATATGTATGTCATGCACAAACTAAAGTATACATACATATCCTAAACACAATGAGACCATAAAAGTATATGCATGAAGGCACGTGGCTCAAGGATGTATATGTATATCTAAGGGTTTGGACAAGATGGACATATACATGAAGTTAAAACAAAATAAGTAAAATGATGAATACAAGTCAAATGCAAGAATCATCAAAACTAGATTATACTAGTACATCAAGTGAATACAAATGAGCGTTCAAGCACAAACATATATAAAGGTCTATTTGTAGCTCACTAGTTGTACAAGTATAAATCCTAGCCTTAATGAAAACTTATCATTCAAGCAAGTAGTCAAAACATGAAGCATAAAACGGGAATCATAACCCAACATGATAAACATAATAATCAAAACATGAATTATTAAAACAAAAAGTCATAGTCAATCATATGATTTAGCATGACAAAGACATGTGCATAAGATCTATGATTAACATGATAGCTAAAACATAAAGAGAACATAAAATATGGGTCCATACTAAACATGGGTGTCTCAACAACTAATCATGTAAAGCATAAGTCTAATAAACATGGCAAATGTCATACTAATCATGAAACAATAAAACATGATTCAACAAAACAAAAATCATAAACATCCACATGATCATTATGTATATGCATGTGCATTAGATCTAGTGCATACATGTTAGTTTAAATAAGGTGAGAACACTAAATATAGATCCATATAAAACATGGGTGCTCAAGTAACTAAACATGTATAACACTAATCTAATCAACATGACATAAGCATAATGAATAATAAACCATGGCATTCTATTAATAGATGAACATGAAAAGCATGCAAATAAAAATGGGAGTTAGAGAATGATACCAAAACTGATAAAGGTGCATCTCTAGTTCTCCAAACCACGGTGGTTCTCCCACCAAATCCCCTTGAGAGTGAAGCATCCAAATGGTTCTCTTTTAAGCTTAGAACGCATCCACCTCAAGGCACCAATACTCTCACGTGATGCGAGAGCTCCCACCTATATCAAAAGTCAAGGAGGTAGTTTTTGGTACCCATTTTCTTTTGGGTCCACGGAGGTTAGTATCTTTTCTAACCCAAACAAGATTAGTTGCTAAATTTTCATGATAAACACGATCATAACAAAATCTAGCAAGGTGGCCTTTTCGACCACAATGTGTATAAGTGTACACATGAGCATACATGTTATGGTTGTGTCCGTGGAAAGCATGTGTATGCGGTGAAGGGTGTGCATGCAAAGATGGACCTTGTTTCTTGCGAACCAAGGTTTCCAAGCGTGAATGATTCAATGTGCATTGGCTCAAAGTGGAGCCCAAACATTCAACACTTTTCTTCAAAACATTTATATCATTTTCAATAGTGGAAGATAAAGTGGAGCATGCAATAGGAGTGCTAGAACAAGAAGCTACGCTAGCATGACAAATATGAATATCAATCTCATTTTGCAAAGATCCATTTTTCTTTAAAATAAGATCAAGTTCCTTAGTGATAGAATCAATTTTATTTTTCAAGGAAAGGTTATCTTTAAAAGTAAAATCCAATTTTGAAGATAAAATCTCATTGTGCTTCACAACATCATCACAATCATTTTTACTTTTTAAAACATCAATCTCATTAAGGACAAGGTCTAGTTGAGATCTTAGTGAGTCACGTTCACTAGTAATCTCTTCCTTCTCTTGCAAAACCAATTCAAAATTAGAACACAAATCCTTTAATTCATTTTTCAAAACAAGGTTGTCCTCTTTCAAAAGATTGTGTTTTTCCAATAAATTTTCAAGCTTTTGAGCAAGTTCCAAATTTAAAGTTTGAACTTCAAAACAACCATAGCAATAGGAACTAGAGCTATCATCTAATTGAGTGTCCGATTGTACCTCAAGGAGTTATTCCTTGGACCATGAGGCAACGCTCTTCGGACTTTTCTCTCTTAGATCTCCTCATCTTGTTGATAATCCTTGGAAGCTCGGGAGACGTCAATAAGCTCTAAACTGCAAAAGCCGAGTCATAACGATCAAACACCGGTAAAAGATGTTCACTAAGAGATGCACTAAGTGCTCTAAGTGCTAATGCATTAGCCTTTTTATGCTTGCTACTATTAGGGAATGATTCCATAGTGGAGGCTTGATAAACTAGATGTCCTAGTCTTTTCAAATGGCTACTCATATTGGCCTTCCAAGCATCAAGTCTAATATGGTCAAACATAGGAGGGCTATCCATGAGAGCAAACTAAATGAGTGCAAATGAACAATGCAAATGAAGATTAGCAAACCAAGATCTCACTCCTAGGTGGTTAAACTTAAATATCAGGAGCACTAGCTCTGATACCAATTGAAAGATCACCTAGAGAGGGGTGAATAGGTGATTATGCTAATCTAATGAACTCAATGCGGAATTTAAAAACTTAATATAATACACTCAAGTGCAATCAACAAGTGATGCACACACAACCAAGCCAAGCAATTATGAATGCACAATATGAATAGTTGCAAGGCACAAAGTAAAGAGAGAGATAGAGAGAGAGTCAATGGATCAAGCGCAAACAACAAGATATGTTTCGAGTTTCGAGCACCCAGCTCTACATCCCCGCCTTCGACACACGAAGGATTTCTAATCCACTAGCAAGTCCACAAAGAACTCTCACAAGGAGTACCCAACTCCTCTCTTTACAACCACAACCACCTCCTTGAGGCACAACTCCAAGCCAACAAAACAATCACCTCACAACCCGAGGGATTAGCACAAAGCAAACACAAGGATCACCTCACAACTTGAGGGATACAACCCAAATGCACAACTTCCTCAACACAATGAGGGCAAGGCACAAAGCAAAGATTGGGTTTTTAACTTGGTGGTCTAAACAACAACCACAAACAATTTCTTTCTCCCACACAAAGATCCTATAGAATAAGAAAGTAGATGTTGCTCAAGTGTGGAGAAAACCAATTGAATGGAAATCAAAATCACAAAGAAAATCCTTGGAAAAACTGAAACCAAGATATAGAAGATGAATCAAAACTCTTTTTCCCAAAAACCTTTTTCTTTGATATTCCAAACCCCAGCAAAACACAAAATAGATTGTTCAATTTGAATCCAAAAACTTCTTTTGATTGCTGTGAAAACACTAGAAAGTAGGGAAAAATTCGCACTGAAAATCTTAGAGAAAAACTCTTTCCAATGGGGTATTTATAGCCCCCAGAAAAATATAGCCGTTGGCAGTAGAAAATGCCAGAAATACACTGCCGGTCGACCGTCCAACGGTCAAATTCTGCCCGTTGGCAGCTACCGGTCGACCGCCCCGGTCGACCCAAACAAACAAAGAGCTCTGCTCTCAGACCCGGTCGACCCTGACGGTCGACCGTCCCATGTCTGCCAAACGTGCACAGATTTGTGCACGTTGGTCGACCGACCCGGTCGACCGACTTTAGCCAAGTCGACTTGGTCAGAAGACTAGTCGACTGGTTGAAGCCTGGAACAGAAAACTAGAACAGAAAAACAGTTTAAAAATATTTTGAAAAAAATCTTTTAATACTCCTAAAAATCACCAAAAATAGTTTTATCATTTTGCATTGATATATAAACATGTGGTAAAAAGTTTAGCTCAAATATCAATCAATATGAACTATTTTTGTGTCTTATCATTTTTACCAAAAACTGCATTTTCTAAAACTTAGATTTTGAATAGAAAATACGTTTTGTCCAAAACTCTTCCAAATACAAAAACATGATATTTAAACACTTTGAAGCATGATGCATATGGATAGAAATCCAATATACATGAAACAAATATATATCCATGTTTTTGTCATTAATTCCAAAAATAAGTTTTGTTAAAACACAAAACCTAAAACACATGAATAGGTATATCAAAGTAAGTTTGTCTAAGTAGTTGAAGCATGCATGTATATAGAACATATATACATTAAACCATGTAAACTTATTTTGATCTATCTATTCATGAAAATCAAGATCGGTTAAACCTAAAACCGAAAACCGAAACCAATATTCAAAACATGAAACGTGTGTGTTGTGAATTTGAGCATATCATACTATTCTAATCTTTACAATTTGGATCTAAACACAAAACTAAAATATGGTATCGATGTCTTTTTGTAGAGCGCAAACTCCAAGCCGACTCGATCCAAAACTCCTTGATCCACCGAGCAAGTGCTATATATGATCTTTGATGCTCGGGCTCTTGAATCAACATGTGAAAGCTTCCAAATCATCTTGTTGAAGCTAATCACCAACTAATAACTTGATTAATGATCTGAAACTAAAATCACAAGATTACTAGTACATATAACTACATGAGTTAATCATCATCAAAACTAGGGTGGAAGGCCTTTGGGCCAACACAAACCATGGTGGTCCTTTCACCAAACTCCCCTTGAAAGTGATGCATCCAAAATTGTCATCTTTAGGCTAGGAACGCATCCACCTCAAGGCACCATCACTCTCACGTTAAGTGAGAGCCCACACCTACATCAAAAAGAATAGGAGTGATCTTTGGTACCCATACTCTTTTGGGTCCATGAGGGTTAGCTCATTTCCTAACCCAAACAAACTTATTTGTAAATTAGAATCATGTATCCTATCATAACAAAATTTTGCAAGGTGGCCCTTACGTCCACAATGTGTACAAGTGTACACATGAGCATACAATGTGTTAGGTGTGTTAACGTGAGAAGCATGTGTATGTCGTGGTTTGTGTGCATGCATAGATGAAACTTATTTCTTCCAAAACACGGATTCCAACCGTGTATGTTTCAGAGCACATTGGCTCAAAGTGGAGCCCAAACAATGAACACTTTTCTTCAAAACATTTAAATCATTTTTAATATTAGAAGATAAAGTGGAGCATGCAATAGCTGAGCTAGAATGTGAAGCTACACTAGCATGGTAAACATGAGAATCTAAGTCATTTTTCAAAGATTTATTTTCATTTATGCAAACTTCTAATTCTTTTGAAATCAAACCAATTTTGTTTTTCAAAGAATCATTTTCTTTACAAAAACAAGTTTTGAAGATAGAACTTCATTTTTCTTCAAAACATTTTCACAATCATTTTTATTTTTCAAAATCTTGTTTTCATTTAAAATAAGTTCAAGTTGGGTATTCAAAGAGTCACACTCATTTGAAATCTCATCCTTCTCTTGTAAAGCCAAATCAAGTTTTAAACACAAATCCTTATTTTCTTCTTTTAGTCCAAAACTCTTCTTTTTTAAAGTCTTATATTTTTCAAGGAGGTTCTCACAAACAATAGATAGTTCTTCATTCAATGCATCGGTATCAATATATTCATCACAAGAAGAACTAGCACTATCTAATTGAGTGTCTGAATGTACCTCAAGGGAGTCATTCCCTTGGACCATGAAGCAACGTTGGTCGGACTCTTCTCCACTAGATTCCTTCTCCATTTGGATTGGCAATTGAAGTTTTGGAGAGGTCAAGATGTTCCACACTGCAAAGGCGGAAACACAATAAGAAATCATATTTAAATATTCTTTACTAAGTGATTTTCTATGTGCCTCTAGGGTTAGTGGATTGGCCTCTATATGCTTGCTATCACTAAGGTAGGATTCCTTGATAATGGCAAGGTAAACTTTATAACGTATGGCTTTTAAATGCCAACTCATCAAAACCTTTCATGTGTCAATTTTAGAGATATCAAACATGGAGGGCTATCCATGAGTGCAAACAATATGTGTGCAAATGCAAATGATAGATTAGCAAACCAAGATCACAGTCCTAGGTGGTTAAACCTAATATCAGGAGTGTAAGCTCTGATACCAATTGAAAATACACCTAGAGGGGGATGAATAGGTGTAAGGCTAATCTAGTAATCAATAATGCGGAATTAAAAACTTAATGCAACCCGCTTAGTGTAACCAACGAGTGTAGCCGAATTCCCGGTGAAGGGCTCTGGACTAACTCCTCTGAATTCCTCTAAATAAGAGTTGAGGTGCTATGTAAAGCTCTCTTGGTTAAACACAAGTATGGGTACATACAAACAACACAAACATGTATATGATATGACAATATAAATCAATGTATAAAGTAAGAGAGAGTTAGAGAAAGTTGATCAAATGCAAACACCAAGATATGTTTCGAGATTCGAGCACACAGCTCTACGTCCCCGCCTTCACACAGAAGGATTTCTACTAACTCGTCCACACAGGACTTCCCACACAGGGAATCTCTACTGAGGATTTGGATAAATACAACCGGGAGTACACAACTCCTCTCTCCAACAAACACAATCTCTGCACTTAGAGGCAAGGCACAAAACAAATCATCTCTACACTTAGAGGGATAGGCACAAAGCCGCACAAATAACAATCACCTCACACTTGAGGGATTCCAACACAATCTCCACCTCTTACTAGAGGGAGCCAAATACCACTTCCACAATCACCTCACACTTGACGGATATCAACTCAATCACCTCTCACTAGAGGGATATCACAAAGATGGAAGGTTTACAACTTGGTGATCTAACAACCACAAACCAATTTTCTTACTAAAATAAAGATCCTATAGATAGGATAGAATGATAAGCTTAAGTGTGAGAAATAAAGAGTTTGGAAATCAAAATCACAAAGAAAAACTCTAGGAAAAAACTCTAGATAGAAATGTAAATGAAGATCAAATCAATTCCCAAAGACTTTTCTTTTCTTTAATTTTTCCAACCCTTTAAAACAAATAAAGATCAAATCTTTAAGCTTAAAAACTCTATTGAAAATTTGCATTAAACATTTGAGAAGATGAGAAATTTTGTTCTTAAAAATTCTTATTAAAATACTACTTCAAATGGGGTATATATATGGAAATCTGCCCGTTGGCAGCTGAAAAGGGCCAGATTGCCCATCCGGTCGACAGGCCAATGGTCAAAATTTTGACCATTGCGCCTGCCCGTCGACCGCCCGGTCGACCGAGACTGGATCCAGAGAGCAACGGCTCTCTGGCCAGTCGACCGAAGCCAGATACAGAGAGCAGACTCTCTGACCGGTCGACCGCTCAGTCGACCGGAGGCTTTTCAATAGAGCAGAGCTTTCTGGCAGTCGACCGACCCGGTCGACCGGCCTCCCCAGCTTGGCTGCGTGCACGCTCTGTGCACGTTGGTCGACCGGTCCGGTCAACCGCCTACTGCTACGGTCGACCAGTCCAGTCGACCAGTAGTCAGCCAGTCCAGCCTAAACAGGTCTTAAAAACTTTGGTATTTATCTTTAATTAAATCCCATAAAATCACATAAATTTCACAAAAATCAGTTCATGTTATATCTTTGAAATACAAACATGTTTGAGTAAAAATCAAAACATGTTACAAACATTTTGAACCATTTTTGTGACTTGAAAATTTTGCCTTAAACCAAATTTTGTATTTTCCAAAACTTGGATTTTTGAAATGGAAATCCGATTTTTTCAAAACACATGTAAATACAAAAACATGATATTTAAACAACTTTGAAGCATATAGTATATGGATAGAATCCAATATACATGAAAGGTATTATATCTATGTTTTTGACATTAATTCTAAAAAAAAAGCTTTGTCAAAATACAAAACTCTAAACACATGAATAGTATATCAAAATAAGTTTTTCTAAGTATATGAAGTATAGATGTATATAGATCAAATCTAATATACATTAAATCATGTAAACTTGTTTTATTCTATCTATTCATGAAAACCAAGATCGGTTAAACCGAAAACCAAAACCAATAAACATGAAACTTAAAACAAGTGTGTGTTGTGAATTTGAGCATATCACACTATCTAATCTTTACAATGGATCTAAACTAAATCTTAAACTAAAACAAACCGAAGTTTTCTTGTAGAACGCCATCTCCAAGCCGACTTGATCCAAGCGCGATTCCCCGAGCTTGACTCCAACGAGTGCTAGATGTGACTTGACGCTTGAGCTCTCGAATCACCGTGTGAAAGCTCCAAAACACTTTTGTTGAAGCTAATCACCTACTAATATCTTGATTAAATATCTGAAGCTAAATATCATAAGATTATTAGTAAACTATAACTATATGAGTTAATCATCATCAAAACTAGAGTGGAAGGCCTCTGGGCCAACATGAAGTTCACCTCAAAGGGTTGGTCGTTTATGTCGTAGGGGTGTTTACCCAAGTTGAAAACATTGACTTCCTTGGTCATGTCTCCAAAAGTCAATCTCATGGATCCGTTTCTACAATTTATGATTACATTAGCAGTTGCTAGAAACGGACGTCCTAAGATGACGGGAGTTTGGGACCTAGAATTAGACACAGGTTGTGTCTCTAAAATAATGAAATCTACTGGGTAAATGAATTCTCCTACACATATAAGGACATCGTTGATCTCTCCCTTTGGAACTTTAATTGATCGATCAGCTAATTGGATCGTAACTTGAGTTGGGTTGAGTTCGCCTAAGCCAAGTTGTTGATATACAGAGAAGGAAAATTAATACTTGCTTCTAAATCGAGGAGTGCTCTACTAATTTCAGCTTGATTTATTATACAAGAAATGGTGGGACAACAAGAGTCTTTGTACTTAATTGGGATCTGATTGGACAATAGCTCATTAATGTTAGTGGCTAGAAAAACCTTCTTGGGCACATTTCTCTTTCTTTACTTGGTGCACATATCCTTAAGAAATTTGGCATAACTAGGGACCTGTTGATTGCATCAAGAAGTGGTATATTAAGCCTAACTTGATTAAATACCTCGAGCAGTTTCTCCATATGTGCATTACTATTACTCCTAAGCCTATTTGGAAATGGGGCTATAGATTGGTGCACTTGTTTTGCTGACTTATCAACTTCAGTTTTTTTGGAGTTTTTTATGGAGATGGAGTGGAACTAGATGGAATAGACAATTGAGCTGGGTCCGGTGGCATGGATACTTGATTATCAACTTATTTCCCTGACCTCAACGTATGAACCAAGTTACACTGGTTTGGGTCTTGAGCCTCATTGGCTTGCCTAGGATTGCTAGGGTTTGACAATGGCTGACTTGGTAGAGTTTCCTTTTGCCTTTCTTGTTGATTCAGTTGCATCTCTATCCTAGTCAACACTTGAGCTTGTGTGTCTTGGCTTTTATCTAGAGTGTCTACCTTTCTTTCCATATTGGAGAGTCTTATTTTCATATGTGTATTTTGGAAAAAGGTGGAGGACTTTGGTTTGGAAAATTTTATTGATAAGGAGATTGTTGAGTATTGTTGGAGAATTTGGGTCTTGTTTGATCGTTGTTGTTTAGACCCCATGAGAAATTTGGGTGATTTCTGTAACCGGGATTATAGGTGAATGAGTATGGATTGTTAGCGGGCCTTGTGAAGGCTGCATTTATATGCTCAGGCAAAGTTTGATGAGCTATAAAGATGGGACATTCCTTGAACACATGGTTCATAGCTTGATAATAAGTACAGCCTGCCGAAGGTGTTGGGCTGACTTGGTTTACTGAGACTGGTTCTTTAGTTTCAAGAGCTTCTAGTCTTCGCACCACAGCAGCTAGTTTAGCTTCGGTAGCTATATTTGCCTCAATGGAATCGGCACCTCTTTTAGAAGAGGTAGGGTCATCAGTCCTAAATTTTTCCAGAGTTGGTTCCCATTGGATGGTCTTATTAGCCAAATCTTCATATAATAACTATCCTCCATCTTCGTTCTTTTTCAAAAATCCTCCTTGGCACATGGATTCTAATGGGGTTTTTATTTGATATTCTAATCCATCATAAAGAGTTTGGCAAAATCGCCATTTCTCTATCTCATGGTGAGGGCATTGGGCAAGGAGGTCCTTAAAATGTTCGAAGTACTTCCAAAAAGATTAATTAGTTGTTTGCTTAAACTGCAAGATGCTTTTCCTAATTTGTACAGTCTTGTAAACGGGATATAACTTCTTTAAGAAGGCTTTGACGAATTATCCCATGATGATATGGAACTGGCTTCTAAACTGTAGAGCCATTTCTTTGCTAAGTCTTTCAAAGAGAATGGGACAAATCGTAATTTAATGGCATCTACTCCTAGGCTGGGTATTGTCATCATTAGACATACTTCTTCAAATTCCCTTATAAAAAGTATGCATCCTCAGATTCAAATTCATGAAATTTGAAAAGAGTGTTGATGTATTGTGGTTTTAGCTCAAATTAGTCAACACCTTCATCGGGCAACTAAATGCAAGATGGAAGAGAGGTTCTAATAGGATAAAACCTATCTTGCAGTGATGGTGGTTGTGCCATGTGTGAATCGGGTTTTTGTTCGTGTGGTGAACTGTTTCTAGTTAACTAAATGTGACTGGGTCTCTCGACCAAGCTGACATGCACAGTTAACAAACAAGTTCACCCAATCAATTAAGAAAGAGAAAAAATAATCAAAAATAAAAAATCCTAATTTAGGGTAAGCCTGGACCTAGACGACTCCTAACTTTAGACTGCCTTTAGGAGGTATATTGTCGACCTTAACCACAAGTTAATCGGCCAGGTAGGTGGCAAGATCGGTGGGAGGTAATCCGACAGAGACATTCCTTAATTAAGTAACCACTAACCTTCAGACTTTCGGCCCTTAATCCACTTCCTAGACACCGATTTAGTGAGAGTTAATTTCGAACAACTTCATCCTTCAGTCAATCTCCTAATGAGTTCGAGTTAACTTATGGCCAACGTCTAGTTAATTTTTATTTTAAGGTTAGGGTTGTGAGTGCAACAGAGATGATTTCTGGGCCAAGGAAAGGTAATGACGTTCCCACCTTATCTTGTTCATGGGATTTGCCCATAAAGTGATTTAGTGCATGTGTAAAGTAAAAGACAAGAATTCACTCAAAAGCAGTAAATCAGCTAAGGGTGCTTCCTAAGCTATATGCAATGCAAACGTATCTTGTCGCCAGCACTTTTCAACAGGAATTAAGAAAATTTAAATAGACACGTGCCTAAGATGGAAGAGTCTAATTTTTTAATTAGTCAACTAATAGGTTACTGTTAATTAATTAGCAGTATGTAGAGTGATCACAGAGAAATAATATTAAAGCAGCAAAGAGGACTTTGCAGTTTGCAGCAACCTGCAAAAGATCAGTCAGTAGTGAACTACTAGTGCCGCGGAAACGCGGCTATTGTCGCGTTTGCGCGGCTTAGATAGTAGGCTCTATTGCTCTGCCTTCTAGAACAGAGGCACAGAGTTGCTATATGTCCTTAGCTGCAGTTATAGTTCCTGTTCTCAGATGCTGCAAACAGAAAGAAAAAGAAGAATTAGTTTTTAAGAAAATCGTACCGTTCCCTCTCCGGCAACGGCGCCAAATTTTAATTGAAAGGAGAAAATAATACAGAAAGAGTTTAGAAAATTTTAGTCTCGTTTTAAGGTAACCGCGTAGTAAGGGCTAGGTGGGTCGATCAACAGGGAAGGATGCGATGGAAGCTTTTCGGAACGATCTTCTCTGTAATTGGCTTGGAAAAGAAAAGGAGATATTGATTCTGAGAATTAGATTTAATAAAGTAAAAGAATTATAGTTTACTAATCATCTATCACAACCAAAGTATTAGTCTCAAAGAATGAATATCATATTGCAAGAAGAATTACATACCCAAGGGTTTTGATTCAAGCAAGATGAATAAAGATGTTGTAAATCCTAATTAGTTTGGACTAATAAAAACTAAACTATAGTTCATCTTAATTTTAAAGAATAGCATAAGAAAGGTCCACTTAAAATTATGCTATCAAAGTAGTTAAATATGAAGCATGAATGACCATTTAAAAAGTGCAACCCAAATTAATTAAACTAAATTATTGATTCACCTTCAAGAACACCAATTTTAATCCTAAGGTTTCTAATAAGCATAGATGTCAATTAGTTCATCTTTTAAATTAAACTAGGGTTGGTCGAGAGATTAGCAAACTATAGTTTTAATTAGTTATTCATATTTTTATTTTTATTTTAAATTTTTATTTTAAATAAGAAAAGTTGCATGAAAACTGAAGGAAGAAAAATAAATAATCTAAGCAGAAAACTAAATTGAATTGCAAAAAATAAAAAGAATGAAGAACCTTTTTATTGGATGTCACTGACCAATTACAAAGCTTCTCTGTTTCTTCAACAATCTTCTTCTCCAAATAACAAAAACGGAAAATACATGAAAATTCGAAAAGAAGAAGTGATCTAAAGAAAACCCTAAGTTTCAGCTCTCCGACCCCCTCTCTGTTGCTCTGCAGGGGTATTTATAGGAGATATAAAATGTAGAGTCCTAGTACAACTCTCTCACGAAACCTGTTGCCAGATTCATTTAAACGGCCGCGGAAACGCATTGGCCACGTGCTTTTTCGCGTGATCTTATCTGGTCCGTCCATCTGGGCGCCTCCTTCTAGATTTTGCCTTCAGCCCCTCTATCTTAAGAACTCTAAATAACTTGGAAGCAAGTTATCATAAATCTGAATTTTGAAAAAGATTTGTTCCCTTTATCTTTATCTTTAAGCCTTTCTCCCCTTTATCTTTATCTTTGTATTGCAAGCAACCAGGTTTAGATAGAAGTCTATCTATGTTTTAGGATAAGGATCCATCTTATCCTTTTACTCCTCCTCTTTAGCAATTAGGAGTTCTATTTTATCCTTCCTCTTCCTCCCCTAAATTTTAAATTAATAATTTAAAATTCAAGTTTAGATTAGATTAGATAAAATAGAAGCTTTTAAATTACTAAAATAATTATGCATGTGGGCTTGTGGGATTTTTGGGCTTTTAGGCTTAACTTGTGCTTTATTTATTTATTGTTTAATTACTCAAGGCCTACACAACTTTAAACAATAAAACATTAGTAGCAGTGCTTAATAAATGAATAAGTATGAAATATGATGATAAATATGATGATAATATGCACTTTTAACTACCTATCAGTGAATTATGAGGTTTTCTCTTATTTTAAAAATCCAACAACAATTCCTAGTTTTAAGAAACCTTAGTTTAGAAACCAACCATATTTCAAAGTCTTTCTTTTATTAAAATTATAAAAACAAATAAAAACATTCAAAAAAACAAACTCTTTTCTTTTGCTACTTTCTTTCTCAAGGGATGATCGCTTTTAGAACTTGACCGAAACGATTCCATCGCATCCTTCCTTATGGATTCGACCCGTTTAGCCACTTGCTATTGCGATTAAGTTGTGACAGCTAGAGACACGCTCTCAAACATCAAATAACACTTTGCTAAACTCTTTCTCTTATGTTTTCGACAATCAATAGTGGTGATAAATAAAGAAGAAGATGATGTGGTGGTGTGAAGGTGATGAAGAAGAAGATGGAAATGGTGGTATAGGTGTTGGAGAAGAAGTGGAGGGGGAGATGAGGAAGTGGGTATGGTGTCGGGGTTGAGCTTGGCCGGAGGTCCGAGACGCCGCCTGTGAGCAGGTGGCGGTGGCCGACGGACGTGACAAAAGGAGGAAGGAGGAGAGGTTGAAGGGAGAAAGTGGGAGAATATTATGCTGTGTGTGTGTATACATACATACATACATACATACATACATACATACATACATACATACATACATATATTTATATATATATATATGTATGTATATGTATATATATATTGAAGGGAGAAAAGTAGGAGATAAATTTGTGTCCTTCTAAAAGGATTTGAGGCCGAATCCTTCCCACTCAAACACTAACATCCGACATTCGAATATAAGATTCACTCAATCAAAGTTGATTTATATTATTTCAGGTATCTATAAACCAGTAATCAAGTGTTTTGAATACATTTTGCCCATGCATCAAGTAGGGAAAAAATTGACGGCCTAAATAGTGAGTTGGTTAGCCTAACGATATAGAACATTTGAAACCTAACAAAAATTGGTTTGTAGGGGTTTTTAAATGTTTAGATCATATTCAAATGGCCGGATCGAGAATTTGTATATCTAAACACATAGATCTAACCAACTCACTACTTTTGCCCGTCCATTTTGTGCTGCATGATGGATGGGCAAAAAATATTCAATACACTTGATTTTTGGTTTATAGATACTTGAAATAATGTAGATTAACTTTAACGAGTGGATCTTGTTGTCACACCCCGCTTCCCAAAATACGTGAAAACGGAGTCGCGACGAGAGTCGGCGACGTATATACGCGAGGAAAATACCTCACATATATACGCTAAGCCTAAAGTAACCTGAACAAACTATAATTCTGAACCAAAATCAATCAACGTTCACTGCAATAATACATATAAAGGCTACACATGATCTCAAATGAAGTAAGGAATGAAATAGAAGCTAAGTGTGATATACAGGAATCAAAGAATAATAGCAGGAATAAGAAAATGCAAGAATACCAGAATAAAAAGGGAGGAAAAAAGGGAGGGAGAATCCAGCTCCTCGCATTATGGACGGTCTCAACGGACACCTGCACAATAAAAACAATCGTCCAATATCTGGAGGTGCAAATCCAGGGTCGTCAGAACGCGACCATGGTGAGTGTGTGTGTAAAAAGGAAAAGCTCGTGCAGAAGAACAATGTGCATACATAATAATAACAGATAACTGAAAGCACTAAATAATATGATAAACACCGAATAACAACATGTATGTAGAACAAGGCAGCTAACATAACTGTAAACAACAACTGACGTTATGGTGTGTAACCTAGCATGTCACTAGTTTGATATACAATCCGGTCATGGTTATAATTATATGTCTATCACAGTGATATAAATGTACAGTCAGGTGATTAATGTCAGTCACAATACATTAACAGTTCATTATTATTTATTATGTTAGCGAACACCAATTGCCACTTGTAATAGACGCATCTCATACTACGCCTACTACATGTGTCAATCAGGGTCCTAAGTTATTGAAACTGATTGGTTGGAGACATTCTCTATGTTTTAGGTGGGTCCCGTACATACCCGGGACCACGGCCTCAGTTTCCTGGCGCTGAACCAGGCCGTACCACTAGGTACTCAGTAACAGTAACAGTAACAGTAATCTCACTGTGAAAACAGTGGAACAGTAACAGTACAGATGGGATGCCAGTCATCCCCCAGGAACCCTGTAGTGGAACCCTCAGTCGGCTGCGCAACCTGTATCCTAGGTCCACCCAAATACAGACGCTGTCTCCTCCATCAATTTCCCCAATCCCAGTGTAAGTTATCAATTACATTATTATTTATTCAATTCAGTTAAATCAGTCAATGTCTATATTATCTGGAATACTGGGATGATATGGTGACAGTAACAATAACAGTACAGTAACAGTCAATCAGGGATCGTATACACGGTAAACAATATCAGTAACAGTGAACAGTAACAGTAACCGTGTATACGATGAACAATAGGACTGTACAGGGGTTACTGTCAAACAATCATTTCCCAGTAACATGAATAATAAGTTATCAGTTAGGTATCATGCATGACCAGTCAAGTTCAGCTCACTAATATCCAACTAATTCTCACCTGTTTTATCATCAACAAGATAATCAAATCTACTAATAAACTGATAACTGCTATCTAGTAACTCTGAGTACAGGATCACTGACATCAAATAGATCACCATCATAAGAACTCAATCTCTATTAACTGACGTAATCAATAGCTAATCATGAACCATATGGTATAACCTCGAGAACAATATGTCAACACACACCACAATCATATCTGAATAGGAAACGTCCTCAAAGAACTGCAATATAGAATAGCTACTTCTGATACTTAACATCAACGACATATCATCTAATGAATCTCAAATACTCAACTATAGATCCAAGTCATCACAACCAACTCATAATGTCAATAGTTACACGTTCGTCAATTATCAATACACATCAAGTATTCCGATACATTAATCACTGTTCCAACATATATCCATAACCCAGCTCAGCTCTCTCTCTCTCTCTCTAACAATTTAATCTGTTTCTCAAGTCTTCACAATCACTACTTCTATTAATGATCAATCATATATCCCAACACTCGGTATCACCACATATTCATGCATGAGTTCTATCATGATATCTCGATACTAGGTACCATAACATATACATATATCTAAGATCTATTCGATCAAGTCATTTCATCCAATATCCATCTCTAGAAATCATGTACATCTATCAATAACCAATACATAATCCATGGGTGAAGTCCACAATCCATAAAGAAACTATACCCAGCTGACAGACCAATACTAGTCGACTAGGGGAATTAAGTAGTCGACTAGAGAAGGAGTTAGTCGACTATAAAGATGGTCCAAGTCGACTAGGGGCAAGGCAAGTCGACTGACAGGGTAGGGCAAGTCGACTGACAGAAAAGCAGAAAGTTACACAGCTCCAGGAAACAAAGTTAGTCGACTTGACCTAGGGTGTAGTCGACTAATTAAGTTATTAGTCGACTGATAAAAATGGCAAGTCGACTAACAGGTGATACAGAGGACAAACAGAGAGCAGATCCATTTCCTGGGAGGTGGGTTAGTCGACTAGAGGGCTGGGGGTAGTCGACTAATACATGGATTAGTCGACTAATAACATGTATTAGTCGACTAATCAGGTTCTGTCTGGGCACTAAAAACTTGAGATACATCCACTCTTCTTCCCATATTCTCTCCAATACTATCATACTCTCCAACATACATGACCACACTAATAATCTAAGCATTCATATGGTAAACAATGGATTCCAACATCATAGATACACAAATATGTATGTCATATCTCTAGGCATTCATCATGTAAAAATCATGAGGATGACGATCCGCATCCATACTTATAGATCTCCACACGCATAATAATATAACGCATCAAATGATTCATCACATACACAAAAAATATCTACATTTACTCCAATTAAAGAATGAGAGAGATAGAGAGAAACACTCACTTAGGGGATGTCGTGCGCTCGTCAAGGCACTACTGCGCAGATCTGAACATTGCTCGCTGCCCTGCTGCTCTTGTTGGATCTCCGGCTGCACTCGTCCTTGCTTCGGGGATGGGCGACGTCGTCAAGGGTGCACACGGCCATGGTCTGGCTGCCGTGCTGCAAGGAGGAATGGATGCGACCTGCTGTTGTTGGCTGTTGGTGCGCCAAGCTGCAGGGGGCGGATCCGGCTGCTGGAGTTGCTGGCGCTGCTGATGCCGCTGCTGGTTGCTTGCTGTTGCAGCCATGGTTGAAGGGGGTGGCTGTGCTAACAGGGGAGGAGAGGCCAGCTTGCTGCATGGGAGTTCTGTAACGCCCCGATTCCACAGATACGGGGACGTCACTGCGACGTATATACGTAGGCCAGGAATTGCCCCACACGTATATACGCTAAGCAAAAAGTACAACAAGAAACAGAGTACACGACAAAGCGTGGTATCTATACATATGCCAACACAAGAAGTACACATACAAAGTGATCACAGGATATTATAAAGTATTACACGATACATGTGCATTACATCATAACCAGGTCCAAAAGGGATATATACAAATATGTATACAAAAAGCTCACAAGTGGAAAGAAGATCTCGTGAGTCAAAAGGTAAGTCTGGCACGAGGACCGGAACTAATCTGCCTGCTCACTAAAGAAAGCCTGATCTTCGGTGGATGGCTCCACTTCGACCCAAGCCTCGGAATCTGAATATGCAAATCCAAGGGATCAAGACATATAACAATGAACAATATATATATGGCCAAATGGCTAGGATACATGAATAAAGAAAACTGGAACGGTCCAATGAATATAAACCAACAGGTAAGGAAAGCATATATAACTGAAGTCAGAAAGGAATGAATGCATAGCTCTAGTCTATTATTATTATTACTTTCTTTACTGTGATATCTAGCTATGTGACCCAGCGTCCCAGCGCACATAGATCCATATCCTAGTAACTCAAGGTTGTTATTGGAAACAGCGGGGGTATCGACGAACTATGTTTACAGTGGACCCCGTACATGCCCGGGATAACGGTCCAGGATTGTTCCGTTGCTTGGTGACGGAAGCCAGCCGCTAGGCTATTCAGGAGGGTCTTATGTATGCCCTTAGTCATGACTGATTCAGGAATAGGGAGCAAGCACTCCCCTCGGTCCCCTGGTGTACCGCAGGTTAGACCGGAATATGATTGTACAATATACCTACTACCACTGTAAACACGAACACGTATCGATATCCGCATATTTCCCCCGACCCATATGTAAGTTGGTGATTTTTATGTAAAAGTCAAGTGTATCATGCTTAGTTTTAAGAGATGGCATGATAAGTGGTGATATTACTATTTAACATGTCATGAAACGAGTATATGCAATAATAAGTCATGAGATAACAAGAGATACATCCATCCAGTAATAGGTCATGTAGAGCCAGTATTGAAGCATGAACAAGCAAGATATAATACACATGTAACAAGTATAAGAACCAAATTTAGAACAGAAATTAACTATGACACACAGTCAGAATTAGTCGACTAGGGGTAAGGGTTAGTCGACTAATAGGGGTCTCCAGTCGACTAACAGATATTTAAGTCGACTAAGTCTGTTGATACAGAAAGTTGGATTTCTGGTCCAGGGAGGATTAGTCGACTAGGAGGATTCAGGAGTCGACTAATAGGGATTTCCAGAGAGTTGAGATTTATGTCCAGAAAAGATTAGTCGACTGATATTTGGGGTAAGTCGACTAATACTGTGTTTTCCAGAAAAACTAAGTTTCAGCTAAGTGTTCTAGTCGACTAGCTCCTAGGGTAAGTCGACTAATAGTGGGAAAAACAGTGACAGAACAGATTTTCTGGAAATTGCGTTTGATGGTTCAATTCATGGTTTTGGGTGACCTAGGTGTACAAGAGGTGTAGATACAAGTGTTCTAGGGCTAATTCAAGTCTTGGTGAGTGAAATACTCACTTGGAACCGTTTGATTCGAGTTAGTGAGCTCGAAAAGGTTGTTGACGACGAGTAGCTCCCAAATGATCCTTGGCGACGGAGAGAGCCACGATCCAAACTCCAAGGAAGAGGCTTGAGCTGGAGATGAAGAGTTTGGAGAGTTCTTGGAGCTAGGGTTTTGGTTGAAGGAGAGGATTTTTTTGGAGAAATTTCTCTTGTTGAAGTGAAAGAGGAGAAAAGAGTGATTTGCAAATGAAAATGTATTTATAAGGTTGGGATTTTGTAAAGGGGTTGGAATTTAGATGGATGAGAGGGGCTTTCTTGCAAAAAGGGAGGGGTGAGGTGTCCCTCACCTGGCCACTTGGCCGGCTGTGGGAGGAAGAGAGAATGAGTGGGGTTAGGTGGGAAGGTGAGTGGGAAATGAGGTGGAAATTGAGTGGGATTTTGCAATTATTTGAAAAAAGTCCGAAATTCAAGTATTTCGGAATGACCCGAAAATTTTACCAAAAATCAAGAATAAGATTTGAAGACTCATGGTGAAATTCGTTTGAAGAAATAATTTATAGTTTTAGAATTAAAAATCCCGGAATCGGTTATCTGCCGACTCCGTTGGAATTTTCATAAATTCATAAAATTCTCAGAAAAAGTATTTAGATAGAAAATATGATTCTAAGAAATAAAGTCTAAAGGACTTTCTAGAAATTCCTAGTAGTTTGTGAATTAAAAATCCGAGAATCGATTAGCGACACTGGTCGACACCGGTTTTGAAAATATTTATTCAATTTCAGGAAAATTTCTAGAAAATCACAGAAAATACATAATATTGGGAAATGATTTTTAAAACTGAAATCGGTCAGATACAGGAAGTAATTTGGAAAACACGATCGAAAGACTGAATACGTAACAAAGTACGTATTCCGGGAACGGGGTATTACAATCTACCCACCTTACAAAAATTTCGTCCTCGAAATTTCGTAAAGTGAAAAGGAACAGATAAGTAAGGACAAGAAGGAAGATAACGGTAGATATGAATAAGGATAAGAACAAGAATAGGAATAAGAAGGAAGAGTCTTACCAATCAAGTTGTGAAGAGATGAGGGTAACGCTCACGGATGACATCCTCTCGTTCCCACGTGGCCTCTCCTGGGGCATGCCTGTTCCAAGACACCAACACCAATGGTATAGCTCTGTTCTTCAATGCCTTGACACTCCTGTCCAAAATAGCCATCGGCTGCTCTTGATATGACAAGTCCGGTTGTAGTTCCAGCTCGGAATGATCCAGAATATGACTATCATCTTTCACATACTTCCTCAGCTGTGACACGTGGAATACATCGTGAACTCCGTCCAAAGATGGCGGTAATGCCAATCTATAAGACACATCTCCCACTCGATCCAAAATCTCGAATGGGCCGATATATCTTGGACTAAGTTTTCCACGCGTACCGAACCGGATTACTCCCTTGGTAGGTGATATCCTCAAGAATACATGATCTCCAACCTGGAATTCCAATGGCCTTCTCCGAGTGTCAGCCCAACTCTTCTGCCGACTCTGAGCTGTCCTGAGATGATCTCTGATAATCCTGACCTTGTCTGTTGTCTGAATCAGAATCTCTGGCCCCAAAAGTCTTCTCTCACCGACTTCATCCCAACAAATCGGAGACCTACACTTCCTCCCATACAATGCCTCAAAAGGTGCCATCTTGATGCTTGCCTGATAACTGTTATTATAAGAAAACTCAGCCAAGTGAAGATGGTCTTCCCATGATCCCTGGAATTCAATCATGCAGGCCCTTAGCATATCTTCAAGAATCTGGATAGTCCTCTCAGATTGTCCGTCTGTCTGAGGATGATATGATGTACTGAATTTCAGACGAGTCCCTAGACTTTCTTGGAGACTCTCCCAGAAATGAGATCTGAATCTGGTGTCTCTGTCTGAAACAATACTAACTGGAACTCCATGCAGACGAACTACCTCCTTCATGTACTTGTCTGCCAAGACCTCTGTTGACTGCCCCACCCTGAATGGTATAAAGTGAGCTGACTTGGTGAGACGGTCAATGATTACCCACACCGCATTATTACCCTTAGGACTACGAGGCAATGCCGTAACAAAATCCATGGTAATGTGCTCCCACTTCCACTCGGGAATCGGTAAAGGTTGCAGAAGTCCCGCTGATCTCTGATGCTCAATCTTAACCTGCTGACAAACCAAGCACCTGGCAACATACTGGGCTATCTCCCTCTTCATGGCATTCCACCAAAAATGCTTCTTCATGTCCTGATACATCTTGTTTCCCCCTGGGTGTATGGAATATGCTGAACTGTGAGCCTCTGCCAAAATCTTCTGCCGAACCTCTCCTTGGGAACACAAAGTCTGCTACCAAAATATAAGGCACCATCCGGATGAATACTGATATCAGTCCTCAATCCAGCCTCTACCTGAGCTCGGAACTGCTGCAATCTGGGATCTTCCTTCTGAGCTTCCTTGATCTCATCTATTAATGTTGACTGAATCTGCAAAGCCATGAGCTGTCCTGCCTCCTCAGCTCCTCGAACCAACATCAAGTCCAATCTGATAATGTCCTGAATCAACTCCTTCTGCTGAGTGATTTGGACAAGCACCCTATTCTCTGGCATCCTGCTAAGTGCATCCGGTACTGTATTGACCTTGCCTGGATGGTATTGCAAGTCAATATCATAGTCCGCCATCAGCTCCAGCCACCGCCTCTGCCTCATGTTCAACTCCTTCTGTGAGAAAATATACTTGAGGCTCTTGTGATCCGTGTATATCAACACCTTATCTCCCAGAAGATAATGCCTCCAAATCTTCAAAGCAAATATAACAGCTGCTAGCTCCAAGTCATGAGTTGGGTAGTTCCGCTCATGAGGCTTCAGTTGCCTAGATGCATATGCTATAACATGATCATGTTGCATAAGCACACACCCCAGGCCTTTCCCTGATGCATCACTGAATATGACCATCCCTCCTCTCCCTGAGGGAGTCTTTAAGATCGGAGCTGAAATGAGTCTCTGCTTCAACTGCTCAAATGCCAAAGCACATTCTTCTGTCCATATGTACCTCTCTCCTTTCCGGGTGAGCTTGGTCAACGGAGCTGCAATCCTAGAGAAATCCTGGACAAAGCGCCTGTAATATCCGGCTAGCCCAAGAAAACTCTTAATCTCAGTCACCGTCTCCGGAATAGGCCAATTCTTCACTGCTTGGACTTTGCTGGGATCCACCGAGATTCCTTCTGCTGAAACAATGTGCCCAAGGAAGGCTATACTGTCCAACCAGAAGTCACACTTGCTCCTCTTGGCATGAAGCTGCTCCTGCTGGAGGGTCTGCGACACAATCCTCAAGTGTTCTGCATGCTCCTTGTTGTTCTTGGAATAGATCAAGATGTCATCTATGAAGACAACAACGAACTGATCCAGGTAGGGCGAGAACACTCGGTTCATCAAGTCCATGAAAACTGCAGGGGCATTGGTGACTCCGAAAGGCATAACTAGAAATTCATAGTGGCCATAACGGGTCCTGAATGCCGTCTTCGGGATATCCTCTGTCTTCATCCTTAGCTGATGGTACCCCGACTGCAAATCCAACTTAGAGAATACCCGGGCTCCATGAAGCTGATCAAACAAATCATCAATCCTTGGCAAGGGATACTTGTTCTTGATGGTAACCTTGTTCAATTCCCTGTAATCAATACAAAGTCTCTTACCACCATCCTTCTTGTTCGCCAATAGCACTGGAGCTCCCCATGGTGAAGCACTTGGCCGAATCAATCCCTTATCAGAGTACTCCTGCAGCTGCTTCTTCAGAATCTCTAGCTCCGTCGGTGCCATCCTGTACGGAGCCTTAGATATAGGAGCTGTCCCAGGCACAGTATCAATTGAGAACTCGATCACCCTTTTAGGTGGCAGTCCTGAGATCTCTTCAAACACTCCTGGGAATTCATCCCACACCGGTACTCCTTTCTGAACCTCTGAAGTAGTCAACCGAGTCTTTCTCTTGGTAGACTTCACCTCACCACTAAATTGAAATTCCGGTTGACGGGGGATCCTGAAAATAGTCTTCTTCTCCCTACAGTCAATAACTGCATGGTACTGACTGAGCCAGGTCATGCCTAAGATTACGTCGTACCCTTTAGTGTCTAGCACGAGCATATCTATGGCCAAGGTCTTATCACAAAGTTCCACTGGACAATCAGCACAAACCCTAGAAGACATGACTACTCCATTCCCGGTACTAATCTCCCATTTGTGGTCTAACACTTTAACAGGTATAGAATGCAATGCCACAAAATGATCTGAGATAAAACAATGCGAAGCACCGGAATCGAAGAGGGCTAAAACAGGTTGAGAATGCACTCTGATATTACCTGTTATCACCTCCTCAGAAGTCTCAGCTTCCACTTCCGTCAAGTTGTAGGCTTGACCTCTTCCACGCCCTGCTGCTGTCCTAGCTCCCCTCTGGACTGGGCGAACAACATGCTGTGGAGGAAGGGGAAGAGCTCTCCTCATCACTGGTCCCTGATTCCTCTGCCCAAGTGGCCCTGGAAGTGCTCTCTGTCCATTGGGTCCTGGAAGTGCTGGCAAAGCTTGACCGGCTATCCCCATCCTTCTGTGCGGACAGGCTTCTATAGAATGATCCCTGGATCCACACACCAAACACAATCCATTTGCCCTACGGCAATTCTGACGAATGTGGCCCGGTTTCTGACAATAACTGCAGAAGGCCGATGGTTGGCCCGCCTGGTAAGGAGCTGGTCTGAATTGCTGCCTCATCTGCACCTTCGCTGCTCGGAATGGGCCTCCTCTCCCATTGATGGAAACGGCCTCTTCATGGCCTGGTTCCTCATCTGATCCTCTTGCTTCTTCTCCAACCCACGCTCCACTTCCCGAGCTATGGTAAGAACCTCTGAATAAGTCTTCAGCTGTTGGGGCATTAAGAACATCTGAATGTCCATCGGCAAGCCCTGCTGGAACCTACTTGCCCGCTTCTCCTCATCCGTCACCATGTACGGTGCAAAGCGGCTCAATCTAAGAAACTCTGCAGCATACTCGTCCACGGACTTGCTCCCTTGCTGAAGCCTGATAAACTGCTCCTCCATGTCCTTCTGGGCAGTAGCTGGGAAGAATCTGGCATAGAAGCTCTTGGAGAATGTGTCCCAGGTGACAGCTTCTCCAGTCTGGCCTCTTCAGCAAGCCACCAAGTTCTAGCAACATCTTTCAACTGAATCTTGGCGACCTCAACTTGGTTCTCCTTCGGTACTCTGGCCGCATTCAGCAAATCAGTGGTGTCTGTCAACCACTGCTCAGCATCCAATGGTTTCTCTTCTCCCGTGAAGATGGCTGGTTGCAGTCGCCTGAAGTCCGATACATTTCCGGGCCTCTGCTCCTTCGGTGCTGCCAATTCTTGCCTGAGGAGTTCAGTCTGCTGCTGCTGGTTTTCCATCATAGTCTGAATGACTCTCAGAATATCCACATGGTCTCCAGTGGGTCCATTAGAGGCTTGCCCAGAGTTGTTACGGCCCGTCCTTCTCTCCATACCGATTGGTGAAAGATAACTGGAATTGGAAAAATGGAAGGAATTTAGGACACAAGGGATGGGATCAAGGAGGAATCAAGAAGGACTAGATAACTTTGTACATTGTAGTTGGCACCAGCAAATTGTTAATTTGCTGCTTGATTGTACTTTAGGTGTGAGAGCCTAGGCTCTGATACCAACCTGTAACGCCCCGATTCCACAGATACGGGGACGTCACTGCGACGTATATACGTAGGCCAGGAATTGCCCCACACGTATATACGCTAAGCAAAAAGTACAACAAGAAACAGAGTACACGACAAAGCGTGGTATCTATACATATGCCAACACAAGAAGTACACATACAAAGTGATCACAGGATATTATAAAGTATTACACGATACATGTGCATTACATCATAACCAGGTCCAAAAGGGATATATACAAATATGTATACAAAAAGCTCACAAGTGGAAAGAAGATCTCGTGAGTCAAAAGGTAAGTCTGGCACGAGGACCGGAACTAATCTGCCTGCTCACTAAAGAAAGCCTGATCTTCGGTGGATGGCTCCACTTCGACCCAAGCCTCGGAATCTGAATATGCAAATCCAAGGGATCAAGACATATAACAATGAACAATATATATATGGCCAAATGGCTAGGATACATGAATAAAGAAAACTGGAACGGTCCAATGAATATAACCAACAGGTAAGGAAAGCATATATAACTGAAGTCAGAAAGGAATGAATGCATAGCTCTAGTCTATTATTATTATTACTTGCTTTACTGTGATATCTAGCTATGTGACCCAACGTCCCAGCGCACATAGATCCATATCCTAGTAACTCAAGGTTGTTATTGGAAACAGCGGGGGTATCGACGAACTATGTTTACAGTGGACCCCGTACATGCCCGGGATAACGGTCCAGGATTGTTCCGTTGCTTGGTGACGGAAGCCAGCCGCTAGGCTATTCAGGAGGGTCTTATGTATGCCCTTAGTCATGACTGATTCAGGAATAGGGAGCAAGCACTCCCCTCGGTCCCCTGGTGTACCGCAGGTTAGACCGGAATATGATTGTACAATATACCTACTACCACTGTAAACACGAACACGTATCGATATCCGCATATTTCCCCCGACCCATATGTAAGTTGGTGCTTTTTATGTAAAAGTCAAGTGTATCATGCTTAGTTTTAAGAGATGGCATGATAAGTGGTGATATTACTATTTAACATGTCATGAAACGAGTATATGCAATAATAAGTCATGAGATAACAAGAGATACATCCATCCAGTAATAGGTCATGTAGAGCCAGTATTGAAGCATGAACAAGCAAGATATAATACACATGTAACAAGTATAAGAACCAAATTTAGAACAGAAATTAACTATGACACACAGTCAGAATTAGTCGACTAGGGGTAAGGGTTAGTCGACTAATAGGGGTCTCCAGTCGACTAACAGATATTTAAGTCGACTAAGTCTGTTGATACAGAAAGTTGGATTTCTGGTCCAGGGAGGATTAGTCGACTAGGAGGATTCAGGAGTCGACTATAGGGATTTCCAGAGAGTTGAGATTTATGTCCAGAAAAGATTAGTCGACTGATATTTGGGGTAAGTCGACTAATACTGTGTTTTCCAGAAAAACTAAGTTTCAGCTAAGTGTTCTAGTCGACTAGCTCCTAGGGTAAGTCGACTAATAGTGGGAAAAACAGTGACAGAACAGATTTTCTGGAAATTGCGTTTGATGGTTCAATTCATGGTTTTGGGTGACCTAGGTGTACAAGAGGTGTAGATACAAGTGTTCTAGGGCTAATTCAAGTCTTGGTGAGTGAAATACTCACTTGGAACCGTTTGATTCGAGTTAGTGAGCTCGAAAAGGTTGTTGACGACGAGTAGCTCCCAAATGATCCTTGGCGACGGAGAGAGCCACGATCCAAACTCCAAGGAAGAGGCTTGAGCTGGAGATGAAGAGTTTGGAGAGTTCTTGGAGCTAGGGTTTTGGTTGAAGAAGGAGAGGATTTTTTGGAGAAGTTTCTCTTGTTGAAGTGAAAGAGGAGAAAAGAGTGATTTGCAAATGAAAATGTATTTATAAGGTTGGGATTTTGTAAAGGGGTTGGAATTTAGATGGATGAGAGGGGCTTTCTTGCAAAAAGGGAGGGGTGAGGTGTCCCTCACCTGGCCACTTGGCCGGCTGTGGGAGGGAGAGAGAATGAGTGGGGTTAGGTGGGAAGGTGAGTGGGAAATGAGGTGGAAATTGAGTGGGATTTTGCAATTATTTGAAAAAAGTCCGAAATTCAAGTATTTCGGAATGACCCGAAAATTTTACCAAAAATCAAGAATAAGATTTGAAGACTCATGGTGAATTCGTTTGAAGAAATAATTTATAGTTTTAGAATTAAAAATCCCGGAATCGGTTATCTGCCGACTCCGTTGGAATTTTCATAAATTCATAAAATTCTCAGAAAAAGTATTTAGATAGAAAATATGATTCTAAGAAATAAAGTCTAAAGGACTTTCTAGAAATTCCTAGTAGTTTGTGAATTAAAAATCCGAGAATCGATCAGCGACACTGGTCGACACCGGTTTTGAAAATATTTATTCAATTTCAGGAAAATTTCTAGAAAATCACAGAAAATACATAATATTGGGAAATGATTTTTAAAACTGAAATCGGTCAGATACAGGAAGTAATTTGGAAAACACGATCGAAAGACTGAATACGTAACAAAGTACGTATTCCGGGAACGGGGTATTACAAGTTCGCTGTTGGCCTGCTGTTGTGACATGGGCTGCTGTTGTGGTTGTCTGCAGGAGGTGCTGGAGGCGGCCTGGTTTGCTGCCGTGCTGCTGTTGCCGCCTGGATCTGCTCCCACGGGGCTGCTGAGCGCTGTTGCGCGGCCTGCTGGGGCTTGGTGCCGTGCTGATGCAAGGAGGCAGGGCCTGGATCAAAGGGAGGAGGCCGGCTGCGCACAGGGGGAAAGGAGCAGCCATCAAGAAGGGGTGGTTGGTCTGGTTCTGCAGGGAGAGGAGAATAGGGATCTGCCATGGTGCTGCTGTTGGAGCGGTCGGCTGCAAGGGGGAACAGCCATGGGAGAGAGAGAGGGTGTGCGGCTGATGAGGGGAGGAGGTGGATTAGGGAATAGGTTTAGGATTTGGTGGAGATTTTGGGGGGTTTGTTTAGATTAGGATCTGATCTTGTAGTTAGGATTTGGGAGATTATTTAGGAATGGGTTATTGGGTTTGTGGGTAGCGGTTATGCTAATGGGTTGAGGCTTGAGTCCAATAAGATAATGGGTGTTGGGTTTGAGGGTACTAGATTAGAATCCAATTAGGTTAAGTGTTGGGTCTTGGTTTGAATTTAGATAATGGATGTAAAAGAGAATAACGGGTCATCGGCCATGGAATCTAAACGGTAATTGGAAAATAGGGTGAGAGGCTAGACAAGGATACAAGGGATTAAGGCATGAATAGGAATCAAGGGTAAGAGAAATATAACACTACAAAATAATGACCCAACATTAGTAGTAACAATACTTAACTAAAATAATAATATTAATAATACCAATACATTACATGACCAGTCTAATAATAATAAATAACAGTAACAACATAGATATTACTAACAACGAGTAATATTATATCACATGAAAATAAATACATGTACATATTTAAAATACCAGCATATTTTATCCAAATACCGTACTTTAAAATAGGGATATTACACTTGTATTCGAATGTCAGATTGTTGTATTTGAGTTGGAAGGATTCGGGCTCAAATCCTTTTGGAAGGACACAAGTCTCTCTCTCTATTTTATATATGTGTGTGTGTGAGTTGGGGGGAGATTAAATGAGACCCGCGTCTCAGTTGGGCTGAGCCCCGTGTTTGGGTCAGGTCCGCGTCCAAGAGAAGGAGATCCGCGTTTGTAGAGGAGAGAGTAGTGGAGGGAGATATTTTTGGGGGAAAAATATGTGGGGAGAAAAATGGGAAAAGAAAAAGATGAAAAAAGAGGGATGGAAAAAGGGAAAAATAAAGGGGAAAAAAGGAAAATGTTCGGTCAAATCTGGATCTGGGGAAATACAAAAAAAATGTTGAAAATACTAAAAAAATAAAGTAATTTAGAAATGACCCCAAAAATTTTTTAAATAGAAAATATTATATTGGGAATATGGTGAAATCAGATTCAAGAAATTCGATCACATTTTCTAATTAAAAATCTTGGAATCAATCAGCTGTGCTGGTCGATACCAAATTCAGTTAAATATTGACTAATTTAGAAAATCTCCAAAATGCGATAAAATAAAAATATGATCCTGAGAAACAATGTGAAAGCAGATTTCAGAAATTCAACCCCATTTGTAAATTAAAAAAAACTGATAGTGACACCGATCGATACCGATTTGAAAATTTTGCAATTTAATTCAAATTTTTTTTAGAAAAATCATGAAAATTCTAAAATATTGAAAAATAGTGTTTGAAACTGAAATTGGTCAAATTTGACTACCAGAAAGGTCAGATCGAAGAGTACACTGGGATCGAGTCCCTGGTTCAGATTAAGGTCGTTCTGATCCAGAAATCCAGATCCAATACGAAACGAAAATCACAAAATAAAAATAAATACAGAGATAAAATAAAAAATACTATCGAAAATTTTCGATATTTGATTGTAATGTGAAAATGTAAGTGAGAAAGTATATTGTGTTTTTCGGTGTTTAGTTAGTAATGTGAAAGTGAAAGTGAAAAAGTTGACCAAAAAATTGACCACAAAATAATATTAAATTAAATATTATTTCTGAAGTGACGTTTTTGAACTGTAGTTAGACTGCAAGTAAGATTTACATGATATCAAAATTTAATGCATTAAATTATAACTTATTACAAGTGAGATTTATATGAATACAAAATTAACTTTAACACCTTAAAAGCGAGAAAATGATAATGTAAAAGAGGTGTAAAAGAGAAAAGAAAAAGAAAAAAGAGTTTTCTTTTTTTTTCATTTTCAGTTCAAAACTAATTAAAAAATTGAGAAATGAATTTTTCAAACACGCTCATAAATCTCTCCCTGGATATATTAGGAAATTAGATCTATTTTTGAAATCTACGCTCAGTGGGGAGGAAACTGTGAGGGACAATTTCAAGAGCCAAGCTTGAAACCTTTCCTTTTAATTAAGGCTTTTTTTCGTCGCAAAACCCCGCAAATCGTAAGTCGTAAAATTTCTTTTCCATTTTCCGTTGTTTGTTTCGCTGAAAAATAAGTTGCAAAATGCAACTCTCATTTTCTCACTTGCAGTTGCTACAGTTAAATTTGTGGTCATATAAATCTCACTTTTACACTAACATTTTCCCACTTGCAATTGCTACAGTTAATTTTGTGGTTATATAAATCCCACTTGTAATACACTTGCAGTTCAAAACAGTTACTTGATAATCAATATATAATTTAATATTATTAAATATTTAATATTTTTATAGTGTTCAAATTTTTATTTAATTATTTAATTATTTTATATTGTTTAATCTTTAGTTTTTTATTATTTTTAATATTGTTTTAATATTTAATATTTTACTAATTTAATTTAATATTTTATTTAATATTGTTATTTAATACTTTATTATTTTATTAATAGTTATACCAAGTTTTTTATTATTTTATTTAGAGTTAATATTTTATTAATATAACAATATTATAATTTAATATAAAATTACTATATATTTAATTATATATAATTTAATATAAATAATTACTATATTAATATTAAAATATACTTTATTATTATATTAATATTGTAATAATAATTCATTATAATAATATTATAAAAATAATATATTATTAAATTAAAATTATATTTTACTTTTTTACTTTTATATTTTTATAATATTACAATAATATTATAATAAAATTTAATAATATAATAATTTTGAAATTTTTTTTAATATTTTAATATTATAACTTTATTTTATTATTTTTCTTAAGATTTTTAATATTTATGTTTTATTAGTATTCTTAAAATTTTATTAATGTTCTTTAGATTTCCTTAAAATTTTATATTATTTATTTAGTTAATATTTTTAGTAATAATTTACTAATTATATTAATATTTTATTAATATTATTGTTATAAATAAAATATTAAGATTATTAATATTTTATCTCAAATTTATTAATACAATTTAATTTGCAATAGTAGATTTAATTTAATAGTATTTATAATATTTAAATCACTACTACAGTTAATTTTTTGGTCTAACTTTTCACTTACACTTTTACGCTATCAACCAAACACCGTAAAACACAATATACTTTCCATTTACACTTTCATTTTACCAACCAAATACCGTAAAATACAATATATTTTCTCATTTGCACTTTCACTTTGGGCGTGTTTGGTTGCAAGGAAGTGGGCGGAAGTAAGGAAATAGGGAAGTATAATTTCTCACTTCCATATCTATCCAAACACTGGAAAAAAAATTAGAAAGCTCCTTTTCCTTTTCTCTTGTACACAACTATTTCCTTACTTCCAGAGTGCTACAGTTAATTTTGTGGTCATGTAAATCTCATTTGTAATAAGTTGTAGCACAAAACAGTTAATTTTTTGATCATGTAAATCTCACTTGCATTTTAATCACAGTCCATTTTTTATTTTTCTTAATTAATTTTTATTTTAATATTATTTTGCGATGAACTTTGTGGTCAATTTTTCCACTTTCACTTCCACATTGTCATCCAAACACTTAAAAGACATAACATTTTTCAAACCACACCTCCCAACAATATCCAAACACCAGAAAACTTATTAACCAATTCTCAAGTTTCAAAGGGAACTATTATCACTTTCTCACTTCCTCACTTTCATCCTTAACCAAATAAGCCATTTATCAATCAAATATGATAAAACACAATATATTTTTTCTACTATAATTTACATTTTTCATTCTCATTTTACGGCTCAGGACTTGTGATATTTTGTGACGAACAAATGTGATGCAGGCTGTTTCTCCGTTGGAACGTGGGTCCTACAGCACCACGGAAGCCTCCCCCTCGGTTCTCCCTCCACTTCTTATGTGGGCCCCACACAACTCGATGAGGCCTATAAAAACACGCCCGCAGCACGCCGTTTTTACCTCCTTCTCGGAAGCGCCAGAAGAGATTTCTCTCGAACAAAAAAGGGGAACAAAAAAAAGAGGGGAAAAAACCCTAACCTTATCCTCTCTCTGTCTCTATTCTCTCCATCAAATTTCTCGGCTTCAAATCTTGGAAGCGATCGAGCTCGAGCTCCACTGATTGATCGATTTGGTGGGCGATCGCAGCGTTCTTCCAGCTCTGTCGGCTCTCGATCTAGGGCTTCCTGGGCGATGATGCGATCGTGCGGCACACGGTGGATCAGATCCTGTTAACTTGAAGCGGATTTCGTTGGTGAATCATCGGAGGCTGGAGATTTCCTGATCAAAATCGGCCGTTTTTCATCGGATCAGTGGATCTTTGCGGTCTTCTACCTTTTCTTCATCAGATCTGGTGGATTCTTGTGGTGATTCTTGTATCTCTGATGGATCTGTGGATTTTAGAAGGCTCAAAGGCTTCTTGAGGAGATCGTGGTCTTCTTCGTCAAGGAATAAAAAAGGAGATAAATAGTTGTACACATGTTTATGTTCTGTTTGTTCTAGTTCAATATCAGGCCTGCTTTTATTTGACGGCCTTTTATTTCGATTATTCTGCTCAATTTTAAGAGGAAAAAAAAGTTATTCTGTGGTTTAATACTGTTTGCTGCGATTTAGATCAGAAGAAATTTTGAAAAAGAAAAAAAAAAAAAGAAAGAAAAATATGGCTGTTTACTATAAATTCAAAAGTGCTAAGGATTATGATTCTATCCCAATCGAGGGCCAATTTATCTCTGTTGCAACTCTGAAAGAACGGATTTTCGAATCCAAGCATTTGGGAAGGGGTACGGATTTCGACCTAACGATCTCCAATGCTCAGACTAATGAAGGTTGGTTTTGATTTCTTTAGAAAAGGTCTCATCTTTGATTGATTTTCTTAAGTTTGCAGAATATTTTATCTCAAACTAAAATAAAAAAGAAATTTGGGGTTGTGGGTTTTCTGCGCAAATTTTAAGTTGTTAGTAGGAATTGATACTTGAATGGCTTATTTAGGCTGTCGGGGAATATGGTTGAGTAAATTTTATTCTAAGTTTTTATGAACTTTGTGATTATCGATTTTTACTTTCAGAGTATGTTGATGAGGCTGCAATGATACCTAAAAATACGTCGGTGTTGATTCGTCGTGTCCCTGGACGGCCTCGGAAGACTATTGTTACTGAACCAGACGAGTACTATCTCGCACTTTGATTCTTATTTTTTGATGAGATACTTTTGGCATTAGTATATATATGTATAAGATTCAAGAATCTGATATTATGAGGACAAACTTTGATTGTTGGTATCAAAGTATTCAGTGATATTAAAACAACGCAAGGAGTTCCTTGCTACTTTGTACCAGTTTTGAGAATGTGCATTTATATGCAGGCCGAAAATAGTGGTGGAGGATAAGGCAGAGGAACTTCCATCTGAAAGTAATATGTTTGTTGGTGGTTCATCTGCTACTATGAAATATGTAAGTTTTAGAAATATTATCTTAGATAGAATTTCTATTATAGCCTGTGATATTTCATTGACGGAATGGGTTATAATTGTGAATCAAATTCTGCAGCCAGAAGAATCAGAGTGGGATGAGTTTGGCAATGATTTGTATGCTATTCCTGAAATGGTCCCTACTCAGCCAAGTAATCCAGTAGTAGAGGTTTCTCCTGCTAGCAAGATTGATGAGGAGAACAAGATTAAAGCATTAATTGAAACACCCGCACTTGATTGGAGCCGGTGAGATATTCTATCTGATTGATTTTTAATTGGATCTCTTGTTAAAATGTTTTAGAGTATTACTAAAGGCGAATGGGAGAGATGCAAACAGTAACAGTAGGTTTTATGCATCATGGCTCATTTTAGTATAAGTGGTCGTCTTCTAATTTGAACACATTGCCTTTTCAGTCAAGGACAAGATGCATTCGGAGGTGGGAGAGGCTTCGGAAGAGGCATGGGTGGAAGGATGATGGGTGGTCGTGGTTTTGGTAATCCCTTGTGATCTTCACTTGCTTGACATTGTTGGTTTCCTTATTTTTCATGGTCTTCACAACCATATAATTTGGAACATTCTTTTCTTTTGTTAGTTGTAATTGGGTAAGATTATTTTACCCTACAATTTTTGCAAATGTGGTCATGCTATGTGAGTAGGCAGGGGGGATGGCTCTTGGTCTAGTCACTAGACTTTGTTTCTTTCAAGAAGTGTAATGAATTAAAAAAATTTCTCAAATTAGTAAAGTAAATATGAAAGATGAGTAACAAAGTTATATTTTTGCAAACCGTGAGGTTATCCGTGGTCAAATAAAATTGTGCACTGGATCATGATTATTACAGATATTTAGGTTGTTTTTGTTGCAATCTTATTCTTTTCCAATATTGTCAGTATCCTGTTCTTTTTCCTCTTCTCTTGCTCTGTTTTACTCCTCTTTCCCTTTTTCTTTTAATGCTCTTGGAGCATATTCACATATATGATTGTCAAGTTGTCATACTTATGCTTGAGTAGCTGTAGTGGTAAATTTTGGGAATTCCCCAGGATCATGCCACGTGTCTCGCCATACCAAAGAGTATCACAGATGGAGATCAAGCTCGACACATCAAGTGTCACATTCAACCCCAAGGAGAGACCTCGGGCCTTACCCGACATCACACAGTTCGAGGAGAGATCTCGGGCCTTGCCTTACTTCGCATCCAACCTTCAGGAGAGGATCCCGAGTCTCGTCCTGGCAGCGCGGATACAACCCTGAGGGAGAAGCTTCAGGACCAAGCCTTACTCCGATCATCACAACACGGGTCTTCTATGAGGATTCACACCTTCACTGGAACCAACTTAGCACCGGGATATCTCACGTTCCAAACAACTTCCCTATTTCAACGGAGGTGGTTATGAATGGTAGTGGGTATCTCGGCATGCCAATCTCAACAATCAAGCGCAACAATCCGAGTAGTTATAGAAGGATTCCAATAAGAAAATCATGCAGATATGAGTATCTCAAGATCAGCGCCATCAATTATGTTTCTTCAGGGTATTTATCTGTAGAAATCCCTGAAGGAGGGGGACGAAACCAAACTAGAGGACCTGATCAATCTAGACCTGAAAATTGTAAACAAAGGAATACTTCACTGAATTCCACTATAACCTTGAAAATATAGTGAATTCTCTCACGTGATTTTTTTCAATTCGGGTTTTCACCCAAAATCTCTTTCCGCCCATTTACTGTGTTGAATCTAAAATCATAACCTCAATTCAAACACAACTCTTTCATTTGCGGAGCAAAATTGACTGTTCAATCCACCGTGTTGGAAAATCTTCACCGCAAATTGGTGCTTTCATTGAGAGCTGAGTTTCAATACTCAGATTTCTCTCCTACCAAATTTCTCATCAAAAAGCCTTACCAACGAGTCATAGCCCCGAAAAAACAGCCGACCATCAACGAAGGGATGACCTCTAAGGGCAAATTTGTTGCCACCGCTGGGGATATTATTCCCCTAGCAACCTCTGCCCCATAGCAGAAGATACTGTCTCTGCGCCTTTTCAGGGGCAACTGGAGACATCAACCAGCTGTCCGTTTATAGAGCCCAACTCCAAATGTTCGCTGACATGGAGGAATTGGTGAAGCAGCAAGCTCTGTTCGATCGCGAGCGAGAGCAAGCAAAGCAAGATTGAGAAAACGCAGCCCGCGAATGGGAGAAGATGAAACACCTGAACGACCACCTCGCCAGATCGCGGTCCTCCAGAGCACCCATATCCCCCCCATCGCCAGAAAGCCTCAGCGCTATGGAGGCTACAAGTGAACGGTCTCAAAGTTGAAGGCGTCGCAGAGCAACCTCCCCCACTCCATTAGAACAATCAGACGATGAGTCAAGTTTTCGTCCCTATACGAAGAATCGACTTCATCAGCCTTAAATGAGAATTGAGGCATTCATCCTTGTCCAAGATCTTGACAAGCTCGTACAAAAGCGAGTCGGAGAAGCGAGTATGCCTCATAATCGTTAATGCAGGACCATCTCTATTGATGCATCCAATTCTTTCGTCTCTGAGGCCATACTGGAATATAGATTTCTCAAGAAGTTTGTGATTCTGATCATGATTGCTATTTCGGTCAGAGTGACTCAGTTCAGCACCTCCGTCAGTACCCGGACAAGATCCATTTCAAAGCGACTCCATCTTATGCCGGACCTTCCCCTCCAGCTTGAAAGGGGTTGTCTCCGACTGGTTCTACTCTCTTCCGTAACGGTCAATCCATAACTTCAGAGATCTCACCAAATTTCTCACCCAATACTCTTCCCGTCAGGAGTTCAAGCAGAACAACTATCACCTCCTAGTTAAGGTGAGCCCTCCAACAATCTCAAGACGTACATTGGCTAATTTCAAAATTAGCTGCCTATGGTACACAATTGCAACGAAGACGCTTCTGCACTCGCATTCATCAGTGGACTATGGATCACTCACCCATTGTACAAGTATTTGGTAAAATATAATGTCATCCATTGGAGTGAGGTTCTATACCGAGCCCAATCATACATCTAATTGGAGGAGGCAATGACAAGTTCCGCCAACCTATCTTTTAACCACGTCGAAGACGGAACAAACCAAAGCCGCAGCACGGAGGCTCCTCCATTGACTTTCAGGGGTGCGGGCATGGCGCTTTCAAGAAGCAACTGCTTCCGCACCCTTAGCAGGGCCAACTCTGAGCTTACCAATATCTGACATCTTCGCCCCGCTGAAGCTCCTGGTCCAGGACGTCTTCTTCGAAGTTATCAAATATCAACCTTCGGTAAGCGTCTAGAGGCAAACATGCGCGACCCTGCTTGCCCCGAAGCGAGAGACTACTATTTCTTTTACAACAACAAGGGCCACTGGACTTCTCAATGTCGGTCTCTCTATAAGTACCTTGAAAATCATGTCCAGCAGAGCTATCTCGGAGAGTACATCCTTGCACCTGGAGCCTCCTCTGAGGCGAAAGACGACCAAAGATCCTGTCTTCGAGTCAACCACAACACATGATCACTCGGTACAGAACGGTTAACTAAACACAAACCCGAGAAATAAGATCAGGGAAGTACCTCAAACGAGTAAAAGCTTCATGTATTTCATTTACTTTTCATGTATTTTATTAAAGTCATTTAATAAACATGCATTCTGATTCTCACTGGCTTCCCTGCATCCTTCTAAAGATTCACGGAACTTGCTTATCGACCCCCTTTTGGTCAACCGATAAGCTCTCTTCTTTAGAGTCGAGATCCAGCAGGCTTCAACATCTGGGCCCCGACTCTCCACATTCTCCACATGATCCACCTTTCCGCTCGCCAGCCCTCATGCGGCCTACTCGCAAGCACGTCTCCACACAGAGACTAACCTATATGTTTCGAGGAGGGAAGTCCCCACTTGAAAATGACAACACAAGCGTCCATTTTAAGTAACATTCTGGGTCATCCCTACTTAGGCTACTGACAATGTTTCCTCCATGGATGAAGTTTTCATTCACCCGGAGACTATTTATATGTTCCGAGGGAAGCCCCCACTTTAGAACGATTACACAAGCATGCGTCTGCAGACGATCTCTCAGGCTCACTTCTGATTGGGCCTTCGGGAGGCTCATTCCCAATCAGACAACTGCCATGACTCATCCTTAATCGGGCAACTACTGTCTGGAAAGTTCATCCCTGATTTGGCTACTGCTAGTTTGTCTGTATTCCTAGGAGGGAAGCCTCCACTTGATAATCATAGTACAAACACCTTTCTCTGGGTTCCAATGCTCATCTTCAATTGGACAACTGTCCCCAGAAGGCTCATCCCCAATTGAGCAACTGGCTGTCCAACTTCGCAGCTGAGGGCTCCCCTCACTCGGAACCTTGCGCTTGTGCGTTTCGGGAAGGGAAACCCCTGCTCGAGAATAATAGCACAAGCATCATCCCTGGGTTTCCATCAGCTCCGCGACTGTAAGTCCTCTCAGAGATCAGCGCCTCTCGGCCCAGTATAGCTCTGCGACGGACATCCTTATTTTTGCTCGGAGAACGAATGTCTATACACTCGGAGATGAAGATACTATCCGGGACGACACTAATGACATGCTATATTTTTGCCATCCGGAAATTGAGCCTCCAAAGGGGCATGATTATTCCAAAATACAAACCAAGCAAGATATAAACAACTCATTTCCATTACAAAATACACATTTACATTTTCATTAAATTTCATTATGTTGTTACATCTGATAAGTGGAATTCATGAAATCTTTTACATCCCTGTGTTCACTTAAAAAAAAATTACAGAAGATCCGAGAACATGTCTCGCCATCCTTTACCGATCTCTATTACGAGAACAGTGAAGGCTCGATCGTCGGCGGAGATCTCTTGGGGGCAATCTTCATCCCTGCATCAGCCCTGGAGCAGGTAGCTGTATTTCGTTAGTAGCTTTTCATTTCTCCAAGGAAGCCAGTGAACACCACCCGCTACATTAATACCTAAGAAGCCCTCCAGGAGTGAGGCGACAATGCCTGACCAATTGGACTCTAACAGAACATGGCAGAAAGAGAAAACATCTCTCTCCACTGCAATGTCCCGTGATAGAGGGCCAGGCTCAAGGGTAAAACACAACTCACCAGCTCACCCTACCAGAGGCTCCTACTTGTACGTTGGAGAGTTAGATTCTTTAGAACGATCCTCACCTCCGAAGAAATAGGTGACTCGAAACCGGATCATCGGCTCCACTCGAAGTGCACCAACAAGCAGCCGCTCCAGACGGAGGATCCTAGTCACGATGGCTAACATATCATGAGGGGCTCATCACGATTGACATATCACGCTGTGTAGACTCTCGAGCAGTGGGAACCCCACCACCTCCAACTTTTTTTCCTCCACCGGACGAAGGAGAAAGACATCGCAACCCACCAGAGCAAGACCTTGGAGGAGATAAATTTTCAAAAGATACAAATCTCTCCTTAGGCAGCTACCTTATTTTAGATGGAGGAGGAGATTGAACGTCTACTACTCAAACTTTCAATCCTCAAGAAACTGGTCAACGACCTGTGTTTTCAGCATGTCATGTTATCGAGATTTCAGCTGCCTCTGCCGCACGATCTCACCCATCATGGCTTGAGGATTCGAAAAGACGTCAGTTTGGAGACCAGCGATCTTCAGATCAGGTCCTGTAGATACGCAAGCCAGCTGTTATTCATCCTCGTCATCCCAAATCAAATTTTAGGGATACACAATGATCAAGTCAGATTTTCCCTTGCATAAACTTCCAGGAGAGTTCAGAACACTTAAAGGATTCCTGCCAGCTTCGTCCTTCTAATTCCTTTCTCGTGAATCCAGCAATCACAAGGGTGAGGGGGCATCTGTAGTGGTCAATTATGGGAATTCTCCTGTATCGAGCCACGTGTCCCGCCACATCAAGACTATAACAAGGGAGACCAAGCTTGACAAATCAAGTGTCACATTCAACCTCGAGGAGAGAGACCTCGGGCCTTACCCTGACACCACACTCAGTTCGAGGAGAGAGATCTCGGGTCTCGCCACGAATTCACATCCAACTCTAAGGAGAGGACCTCGAGTCTCGTCACGGGAGCACATCCAACCTTGAGGAAGAAGCTTCAGGACTAAGCCTTATGCCAATCATCCCAACACGGGTCTTTTATGAGGATTCTTGCCTTTGCTGGATCCAACTCAACATCAGGATATCCCATGTTCCCAAACGACTTCCTTATTTCAACGGAGGCGGTTACAAATGGCAGGGGGTATTCTGGCATGCCAATCTCAATAATTAAGTGCATCAATCTGAGCAGTTATAGAAGGATTTCAACAAGAAAATTATGCAAATATGGGGATCCCAAGATCAGTGCCATCAGTTATGTTTCTTCGGGGTATTTATCCCTAGAAATCCTTGAAGGAGGAGGACGAAATCAGATTACAGAGGACTGAACCAATATAGATTTGAAAATTGTAAACAAAGGAATACTCCACTGAATTCCACTGTAACCCTTAAAATATAGTGAATTCTCTCTTTCCGCCCGGGGTTTTTCCCAATTTGGGTTTTCCTGTAAAATCTCTGTCTCTGTCTCTGCCTTTTTACTGTGTTGAATCTAAAATCATAATCTCGATTCAAACACAACTCCCTTCTCATTTGCGGTGCGAGATTCACCGTTCGATCCATTGTGCTGGAAAATCTTCATCGCAGTAGCCTATGTCCCAAATGTCACGTTCAGCTTTGGATGCATAGGTGTTGTGCATAACCAGATGCTCTTAAAGAATGGTTGTAATATGTGGTGGGTACTTCTTCGTTTTCTCACCTGCATTGTGCTTATAGCTGAAAAGTGTTTTAAGACCTTAAAGAATGCTTGTACGTTTTATCTAGTTCCATATTTTGTTTTTTGACAAGGGATCTAGAACTAATTGGTATTGGTAACCAGCAGACACTATAATTATTAGTTAATATGGGCTAGTAGGAGCAGATAAAATGTGGAGCAGATAAAATGTGGACGAAGTTGTTTCTTATATATACAAGTTATGGAACCAGCTGAAGAGTATTGTCTTATGATGATTATTAGCTGCTGTTCTTTATGCTCTTTTTATATTAAGGGTGCATTTCTTGTTTAAAGATGCACCTTTAATTTGCACCCAGCTTTCTCTATTGTTCAGTGCTATTTCCCCCCTTTTTTGACACTTTGTGAATCGCTTAAATGAAGGCCGTGGTGGTTTTGAGAGGAAGACGCCTCCCGTAGGATACATCTGTCATAGATGCAAAGTTCCTGGTATGCTGATGCTGTTGGCTTCTGTGGTTTCGTCTGTTTCATTAATGTTTTCTTAGTTTGAAATATATGCTTGATACATTCATCTCAATATTTCGTCTCCAGGGCATTTTATTCAGCATTGCCCCACAAATGGTGATCCAAATTTTGACATTAGAAAGGTGAAACCACCTACTGGTATTCCAAAGTCGATGTTGATGGCGACTCCTGATGGCTCTTATGCATTGCCTAGCGGAGCAGTTGCTGTTTTAAGGCCAAATGAGTAAGCTGATGACTGTATTGCGGTACTCCTTGTGGTTAACAAATTTAGATACTGTACTTTGCTAACCACATTTCATTTGACCCAGAGCTGCCTTTGAAAAGGAAATTGAGGGAATGCCCTCTACCCGACCAGTAAGTGATCTTCCGCCAGAACTACGGTGCCCGTTGTGTAAAGAAGTTATGAAAGATGCTGTTTTAACTAGCAAATGCTGCTTCAGGAGCTTCTGTGACAAGTGTAAGTGTGATGCTTGAACTTGGGTTCCATTATGGTACAATTTTCCTTGGAAATGGTATATTTTACATGGAAATTTTAGGTCATGTAACTTGTGTTTCGGCATGTTCTAATACTTAACTTCCTCAATTTTGTGTATTTATCTTGTATTTAACGTGTTTAAAAGTCTCACTTGATGAACTGTTTTGTTAGTCAGTATCTGTGGTAATTTGTACAAAATGATAGTCTATCTTGCTTTTATTAAGATCTCTTGGCAGATAAGATTGCTCTTTGCTGTTGATAACAAGTCATCCCCACTCGCCCACTCCCCACGCGCCGCACCACTACCACGAACGCACTCCACAAAGTCCAAACCCTTCCGAAAAATTTCCTCTATATTTCACAGATGTGTTTCATGTTGTGAAAAAGCATTTAACTTGTAATTTTTCATCAGGTATCCGGGACTACATAATTGGCAAGTCCATGTGTGTCTGTGGAGCTACAAATATCTTAGCTGATGACCTTCTACCGAATAAAACCCTCCGAGAAACCATTAGTCGCATATTGGAGTCAACAACCAGTAGTACAGAGAATGTTGGAAGCCTAGTACAGGTTCAAGGTATAAGGCAAGCCATTCATGGTTCATTCATTTTAACCGTTTGTGTTTATGTGAATCTCTCAAACTTTGCCCCTGCTTTCAGATATGGAATCTGCTCGTCATGTGCCTCCCAAAATTTCATCACTAACACATTCTGCTGCTTCGAAAGATGAACCCATGCAGACACCTCCTATCCAACATTCTTTGGATGTGAAGGTAGATAGTGTAAAAGAAGTTGGTGCTGCGAGCGAGGAAAAAGCTGTTAACGAGACCGTGCAATCTTTGGAGAAGAAGTCTCTGAAAAACACCAACCAATCTGGAGCTACACCTGAATCAATGAGTACCAAAGAGCCGATATCACCAGAGAGTGCTCAAGTGCCTGAAGAGAGCCAGGAAAAATTTCTTGGTGGTGAACAAGGTATTTTTATCTGCATCTGTTCTATGATATCACTCATTTTCCTATTTATTTAATTTCTATTGGCTAGTTGTCTAATCAGTCAACTTCCAGGAATGTACAATTGTTGCTGGTGTATTCTTTTCATTTTGTAATATTTACCTTAAAAAAGAATTATGTTCGATCCTTTGTAATATTTTCCTTCTCATGCAGGAAAGAAGAAAAAGAAGAAAAAGACACGAGTGCCTGGGAGTTGTAAGTTTGTTATCTTAGTAAATATATATTTGTGTTGTTTATACCTCTCATAACATGGAAATCACATAATGCTTCTGCCTGCCCTTTTTCTCAACTGCAGCTGCAGATATGCAATGGAGAGGCTTTCAAGATATTGGAGCTGAAAACTATACTGGAATGCCTCTAGGACCTTCAGCTTATAACCCTTACTGGGGTGGGGGCATGCCAATGGGCTTTGATGGATTTATGGCACCTTTTGGTGGTGGCATGCCTTATATGGGTTATGCACCAGGTCCTTTTGATGTTCCTTTTGGCGGAATGCTGCCACCAGATCCATTTGCAGCACAGGGTTATATGATGCCACCTCTTCCTCCTAGGTATGCTGGATACAGTAGTTTATTTTAGAATTAAGGAACATGGTCTTTTTCGGGGATACAGCAGAAGCTTAAAATTTGCCAATTATGCAAATTAGGTCAAAATTTAAGACATTTATGCCTATTGCATGTTTTTTTAGACATCTGGTGCTTATTTAATTTTTTTCTCTTTTTTTTGTGTTCTCAATTTCTAATGAGCTTTGCTGTTTGTTGTATTTTCACGTGTAAGTCTGATAAATTTAATCATGTAGGGACCTCTCTGAGTTGGGTTTTAACAGTATGAACATGAATAAAGCACCTCCGATGAGCAGGGAGGAGTTCGAGGCCATGAAAGCTGATATTAGAAGGAAGCGTGAATTTGAGTGGCGTAGTGAAAGGTAAGCATATGATGTTCTTGGCATTCTGGTCTCCCAATTCAATGATGACTGATAAGTACTTGTGTGATTCATGTGTAAATGAACTTGTTAAGGGTTTTTACCATTCTAACCTATGATGTTAAGGATATCAAGAAGACACGAAGCATTTCCTTGAGGCGGTCAACTCTCCTAGGTGTCCCTGGGTTGGCAGCTATTATATATCTATCGATCTGTTTATTTGGTGTTATTAACGTCTTCTGCCCTCTATCTTGATTGTCCAAAATTTGCATCCCTAGTGATTGCTTGAGTCTCATGATTTGGCCGTTAACTCGAACGAGCTTGAGCTTTGTCTTTGATTACGTGAGCTAATTTTGAAATCAAGCTGGAGTTGTTGTAAGTAAACCAAGACATTATCACATGAGTTTAAAATGTACATGAGCAATCATCGGAGGGACTTCAAACTACAGGAGGACCTAGCTTAGGATTATTTGGGACTTTAATACAAAAGGGATTGCTCTTGAAATGAGATAAAAAGGACAAATAATAGGTTATAATGTCATTTGGAATAGATCAAACATATCATGGTTGGCATTAGGGACAATCCTGTGTTTCTCGAACTTTGTTTTGTTTAAGACAAGGCCACAAGTGCATTTGCTCTAGTTATTCACATCTTTATTTTATTATTTTCAGGGCTAATTTTGTGTGATCACTACTGTATGAAAAAGCTTATTCTTTCTGCCTTTGTGTAGAACTGTTTGTTACCCCTAATTATTAATTTATATAATTTCTTTTATGATCTGAGGTTCTGTGGTTCAATTGACATACATTGTGGGTTGGACATTCTTGATTTGTTTAGTGCTTGGTTTTTCCTTTTGTACCTTTACCCAACAAGAATTAGTCTTCTAATAATTTTTATAGGTTCTCGAACTAGTGAACAATTCCATACACCTTTGTTCTCCTTCTGAACAATTCCATCAGTAATTTTTTGGTAGCTTTATATGATCTATCAAAATTTCAAACTAACGAGTTCTGTGTTGGTTGGGGGTCCTATTGGAAACCCACAACCCCTTTTTAACCTTATTCCGTCAACTAGCTCCAGTAGCTGCAGCCACTTGCCATTAAACGTAACCATTAGACAAGCCAGTACGACTTTGGTTCAGGCATAAGACAAACCTGAACATAACTCGTATTGTCTTTTTCGAGAAAGTAAGCCCATGAGCTAAATTTGTTTGCAAGCAGGCCCTCATATCTTAAGCAAGTGTACCTGACCGATACACCAGGAACAGCGCAATGTTGGGGCTTCTCTGGGTTGGGTTGAAAGGAAATAATAAGTTTCTATGACCTTTGTTTAAGCTAAAGCCGACAGTGTAGCTCGCAGTTCCACTATTGGTAGTTGATGTACATTTCATCGGAGTCTAGGACTTGTTTCTTGCTGTGTTTCATTTTTCACCAAGCGTCTTTCCTGAGTTCATTCTTTTTGCCTTTTGTTGTGTACTCTGGCAGGCAGGTTCACATATGTATAAACATGCACAAGGTCGTCAATTCTTACTCTTGATGACTTGTTTTGAGCGCAGTTAATAAACAATACCGGCCTTATATTGGCACAATTCAGTAAATTCCTGTGTTCATAGCATGGACCTAAAATTTTGGAAATGGAGTGAGTTTTCTTGTTACTGCTGACGGCCTTTCGTGGAAGCTGTTTCTAATCATCCTGTTATTTGTTGGTTACAGGGAGCAGCAGCACTCTAGGGATGGCCGGGGTGTTGGCAAGGAAGTTAGCTCCAGTGTTGCTGATGTTTCTTCAATGAAGGCAAAGCCCGTATGTTTCATTATTATTGATGTTTGGCTTATCTCTCTCTTATGTACTTTGTTGGGCTTCATTGCATTAATTTGGTTAGCAAAATTTAACATAGGGTTAAGAAAAGTTTCCTCCATTTCTGATGTAGGAAGAGATAGCATGAGTATTTTCTTTCTTCTCTATCTGCCCCACAAATACGGTCATTTTTGTTGTGTTACTAGTGCTTCTAATTAGGCTTATAGAGTTGTTCTGTTAGAATGATTGACCGAGGCGGCCATGGGGATCAATTTCTAGTTTGATTTTTTTTTACCTTTTTGTGGTTTGCTCTCCTGAATTAGAAGCCTGAGCTACTTGAAAGAGAGGGCGCATGTATCGGGTCGATGATGCAGCCTGGGCGTGTTTGTTTCCCTATGGTTCCTTTTGAAGTTCCTACACGAGCGGCGAACTCCAGGAGTGGCATGCTGTTGTGCCTCGGCTCAGCTAAGATGGCTCGGCCTTTGCACTGTAGCTTGTTGCAAAGGTGATATGCCGACCTCTTGGAACGTCTGGCAGCCACAAGCTGGAAAGTGCGACTTGGAGCTGCCTCACTCGATATGCCTGAGCTGCAGGGAAACAAACAGGCTCGAATGATCTAAACTTGGGTCATGTCAAACAAACAGGCTGAGATGAGCTAACCGTAGCATGATCATATTAAACAACAAATTTTAGTCGAATGGATGAATTTTTCATAAATCTAAGTAAAAGAATAGTTTTATCTACGGAAATCCTTTTGTTGAAAGGAGGGGAAGAAAAAAGAAAGAAAGAACGCCTCCCCCTAAAATGGGCAGAACTTACATCTTTAAGTCTCCATCCAAATGAATGGGGCCACTGGAGTGGGCTTCGATGGGCTGACACAACCCATGTCCTTTTTTAAAACTTTCAAGTTGGGGCTTGTTAGTGACATTTCCTTTCGAGAACCTTTTTGTCACATGATCGATCATAGACAGCTAATAGCGACCGTTCGTTTTTTTTTTTTTTTTGGCCTGCAGAGACTAATGTCCAAAGCCGACCGGCCTGACCGGTCTGAGAGAACATCAGATCTGGACCGCCACCATCGCGAGTCATCCCGCCACCACTCCTCCCCGCCGCCGCCGCCTCCAGCAGCTCGGCCATCGGCAAAGCAAAGGTCCTCGGAATGCGACGAAAAGGAATGGAAAGAGGAAGATAGAGCCACAGCGGCGGCGGCGGCAGCAGCACCTGTTGGACAACAACAACAGAGCAAAACCGACCGAAAGCAAAAGGGCAGCGTCTTCTCCCGCATCAGCTTCCCCGACCCTGAGAAAGATAAAGAGACCAAGAAGAGAAGGACTTCGTCGTCATCGGATGCTGTCGCTACTGCTGCTGCTAATGGTGTCACCAAAGATCACCACCACCATCACCACCGCAGCCACCGAGACGATGTGGCCGGCCACAGGGCGGGGTCGGTGACATCAAATGGTGGGTACAGGAGGGGCAGCTACGAGCATGAGTCGAGCGAGGAGGAGGAAGAGGAGGATTACCATTTTAAGAGGAGGCCTTCTAGAAGAGAGAGGGAGAGGGAGGACGAGGGGAGGTCCTCTAGAGCGTCGCGAGAGCGGGACCGTGACCGGGACCGGGACCGTGACCGTGACCGCGGCCATGAGAGGGTCGAGACGAAGCGAAGATGATGATTCTGTAGTGAGAGCCGAGTGTCTGAGCTACATGCCAATGGATGTAGCTCGTGTGAGGGGGGTGGAAGAGGACAGTGAGTGGGTGGGGATGTTGAAAATGAGGGTGCAAGAGGTATTGTGCCTGATTTTATTATCATAAAGCTTTTATTCAAATGTCTCCTAACAAATAATTAATGGAATATATATTTCTTTCTCCAATTTGTTTGTTCGAGTTCACATGGATCTCATCGTTGCAAATTGTTGTTTGCTTTCAGTTTTACAATATAGTGTTGGTTTAAGTTGAGTAAACTACAAATAAACCTTCTTCGCTCAGTTATACTATCTCATGTTAGTGTGGGGTTGGTTGCGTTTCTCCACAAATTCAATACCAAAAAGATTTGTAGCTATCCACGAATAATATGTATTGGAAAAATACGTATTAAAAATATATTTAAATATGAGTTATATTTAAATATTTTTTATTCCTCCTTTTTCTTTGTCAAAGTTTATTAGTTGCAAATTGCGTATAGTACTCTCTCTCTCTCTCTCTCTCTACATATATGTATGAGAAAAATGTACCTCAGCCGTTAGCTGACAGCTGTCACTTCAACATGGTCGCAATTTACTGTAACATGGTTACAGTCCGCTGTGTATGGTCACAGTCCTAAAAAATCATTATTTTCAGTGTAATTAAGACTACGATCATGATAATGGTCCTCAGAAAAAGACTAGGTCGTAGTGCTTAGAAAAGACTGCGACCATGGTAGCAATTCTCAGAAAAATACTGCGACTTAATCACATTCTTCATAAAAAACTGCGACCATAGTACCGGCACCTAAAATTGTGGTTAAAATTCATCCACGTTGCGCCAGCTTTGAGAGTCTCTCTCAGCTGGCGGCTGAGTTAATCACATTCTTCATAAAAAACTGCGACCATAGTACCGGCACCTAAAATTGTGGTTAAAATTCATCCACGTTGCGCCAGCTTTGAGAGTCTCTCTCAGCTGGCGGCTGAGGGAATCTGTACTCAGCCGTCAGCTGAGAGAGACTCTCAGAGCTGGCGCAACGAGGCTGAATTTTAACCACAATTTTGGGTGCTGGTACCCTGATCGCAGTTTTTTATGAGGACTGTAATTAAGTTGCATTGTTTTTATGAGAACTGCTATCATGGTCACAGTCTTTTCTAAGGAATGCAACAAAAGTCACAATCTTTTTCGGATCGCTACCATGGTCGCAGTTTTAATTACACTGAAAATATATGATTTTTTAGGACTGCGACCATATTACAGTGGACTGCGAGTCTGCGACCATATTGCAGTAAGTTTGGAACCATATTGAAGTGACAGCTGAGAGAGTCTCTCTCAGCCGCCAGTTGAGGTAAATTTTTCTCACACACACACACACACACACACACATATATAACACACACACACACACACTGAGAAACTGTATTTTTGGATCTTGGTTCGATCCGCTACCCTCTCCTGGGCCGCTCCGCCCACGTCTCCGCCCTCAAGTCCTTCTCCCCTGGCACCACATCCCCTTCTTCCTCAACACCCACCTCATCAACTTCTACTCCAAGCTCGACCTTACCGGCCCCGCCCTCCGCCTCCTCTCCCTCGACCCCTCCCCCTCCGTCCACTCCTTCACCGCCCTCATCTCTGGCTCCGCCCAGAACTCCCGCCCCCCCCCCACCTCTCCCACTTCTGCCTCATGCTCCGCCAACGACTTCACCCTCCCCTCCGCCTTCAAGGCCTCCGCCTCCCTTCGCGACCCCTCCGTCCTCGCCGGCTCCCAGGTCCACTCCCTCTCCATCAAGACCGGCCTCATCTGCGACGTCTATGTCGCCTCTGCCGCTGAGGACATGTATTTCAAGTCTGGCCGCCTCCGGGACGCCCGCATGCTGTTCGACGAAATTCCTCACAGGAAGTCGTTGCTTGGTGCGCTGTCATCACCAATGCCGTCTCGGATGGATCCCCTGAGGACGCCGTCACCGCGTTCATTGGCTGATGGGGTCGGAGGACCTCTCGCCCAATGAGGTCTCGTACACCGCATTGCTGAATGCGTGCGCAAATGGCAAGTTCGTCTGGCTCGGGAACCAAGTGCATTCTCTGCTGGTGCGGTCCTGGTTCTGTTCGAATGTTTCGGTCTGGAACGGGCTGATTGATTTCTATGGCAAGTGTCATTGGGTGCACGGGGCGAGCTTGGTGTTCGATGACATGCGACAGAAGAACGATGTTTCTTGGTGCTCGATGATTGTGATCTATGTACAGAATGGATGGAGAAGAGGCGTTCAAGATGTATTTGAGAGCGATGAGGGAGGAAGCGTTGGTGTCCACAGACTTCATGGTCTTGAGCATTTTGACGACTTGTGCGGGGCTCTTGGGGCTGGATCTTGGTAGGGTGGTGCATGCTGTTGCCATGCGGCTGTGCATCAATTGTAATGTCTTCTGTTGGTAGAGCGTTTGTCGATATGTATGGTAAACATGGGAATGTTGAGGACGCAGAGGCAGTGTTTGAAGAATTACCCGAAAGGAACCCGGTGACTTGGAATTCAATCATAGGAGGAGGATATGCAGCGCAGGGGAATGCTGATGTTGTATTGGCATTGTTTAAGGAGATGACGGGTGGAGGAATGAAGCCCAATTATGCGACTTTGGTCAGCGTCATATCAGCATGTTCGAGGGGAGGGAGGGCGAAGGAAGGGTTTGAATTGTTTACGACTAAGAAAGAGAGGTTTGGAATTGAGCCGAGTACAGAGCGCTACGCTTGTGTGGTGGATTCATTGGGGGAGGGTGGCGATGGAGGAGAGGGCATACGAGCTCATTAAAGCTTGCAGGTGAAATGAAATTTGAAGCTCCTATTGCAATTTATTTATTTCTTTGGTTTGAAGAATTTAAATATCCCCGTTTGAATCTAAGTAAACCTATTAACCGCAAATATTCTCCTCGTCTGCATTATTATCTTTAATTGGCTGATTGTCGTAAATCTTGTGAATAAAGAACTTTTGATGAGTTTCTTAACTGCCCAAAAGCTTGCAGGTGGGAAGAAGCGACGGTGTAAGGAAGGAAGATGAGAGATGTCGGGATCAAGAAGGGCATAACTGGATTACTTGGAAAAATGTAGTCCACATGTTCCAAGCCAAAGACACCACCCGCGAGAGGAATGCCGAGATCCAAGCAATGCTGGCCAAACTCAAGAGAGACAAGCAGGCCGCGGGTTACATGGTTTGCTCTCTATGACCTCGAGGAAGAGAAGGAATCTGAGGTACTCCATCACAACGAGAAACCATCCCTGACCTTTGGGCTCATTTTACGGGAAGTGTGTGTAAAATCTTGTTAGAAGAGTTTTTTTTTTAACTCATTGGAGAAGAAATATGGAGATTAGAGTTTAACGGCATTTGTAGAAGCTCAATTCTCAGGTGAAGACAGAGGGCCGGTTGACTGGTTATGCACGCGTGCACAAAGTAAGTAGCGGCCGACTGCCCAAATGAGGCAGCAACAACTAAAGAAGTCGGTCGACCGCCTGGTCGACCGACTGTAATGCCAGAGCTTAGCAGAGAGTTGGCTCTCTGCGAGATAGCCTAGCGGTCGACCGCTTGATCGACCACGGTAAGGAGCCGGTCGACCGACACACGTGTCTGGCTGTTTCCTATCTTGATTCTGGGTTCATTTCTGATCCAATTCAGATTGATTGGTTTTCTTTTCTTCAAGAATTCTCTAGCTACCCCCTGACTATTGTATCCTGAAATTGTTGATTAATAAGATCTCTCTCCTTTTTGGTCCCGAGTACGTAAGCAAATTGTCAAATCTTGTTAAATCGTGTGTTCATCGCTCTCTTTTATTGTTTGTTTTGTTCGTACAATTAGTGACTATTCTCTGGTGTTGCTGCAATTCTCTGCTGCCTGGGTTTCTCAACCCCCAACACATTTGCATTCCCCCGTGGATCCCCTGTAGGATCACTAAGAACCTCAGGGTCTGCGGAGATTGCCACCGAGTAATCAAGTTCATATCAGGCATTATGGGGAGGGAGATCATTGTGAGGGATAACAATAGTTACATCATTTTAGAGATTATCACTGTTCATGTGAGGATTATTGGTGATGAAGTAGGACATTTAATTTATTTATAATGTCTTTATTTTATTTTATTTTTTGATCTTTTCGTGTAGATTTATTGTGAATATAATTGATAAGATTATAACATTTGAAGTCTTAGTTCTAACTTTGGAACTCTTTCGTAGAAGATGAATACAGGTATCAAAATCTTGAAATCCTCCATATCATGTCTCAACTGCAGGTGACTCGGGTCTTTCTCACTCAAACATGTTATCTACTTTTATTTCGTCTTAGAAATATTAGACATATCTAACGATTACCAAAT